>CM050166.1:97335424-97340424 GCA_027410445.1 Discoglossus pictus | reverse complement strand
GTTAAGTTCGTATTTTTTGCGGGTCGTATTTTATTTTAGTGGGGGTTTCCTTTACAAAGTGTTACTATGGCGCTCATCTCCACCAGTGCAAGGAGCACCTTAGGCGCTCCTTGCCTGGCCGCATCCGCGGCCCTCGCTTTTCGAGGACAGCGGTTGCATCCACAACTGTGGCCCTCACTTTGCGAGCCCGCAGTTTTAACATTGCATTACCAATGTTTTTTGGCAAGCCCGCACTGCTGAGAACTATGTGGTATATTAAAGGATTTTTTTTTAAAATTGCCCATCATTAATTCTAGTTCTTTAAAGTAGCACTGAAAATTTCAGACAACTCTGCTCCTTTAATATGTTTATCTGGACATGCATGTTTTAATCTATGTAGTGTATTGCCCTTACAAGTATACTTGTAGTAACATTTCACTAAACCTGAGGTTTCCTGGATGCTCCATGCAATACAAAACAAAGTGGTGTAACCATTTAACAAGAAATTTGGTTGCTGCCAAACCCCACCAATTCACATGTCTTATATTGTTACAAACATTCACTTGTGCTTGTAATGTGTGCTCATGAAATGAATAGTCAATCGTCAATCATTACAGTGTGTCCCTTATTTGTATGTGCTCTTATTTTAAATTTTAAAATATGTGATCACTCTTCAAAATAAGAAAACTAAAACAATGCTTCTTACTTACAGGCAACATGTCTGCTGGGTTTCCAATAAAGGCTTGCTCCTTAAAAATAATACAAAGACAGGTTATACATGGTAAAGGAGAGACAATTTGTATCTGTCCCGTTATCTGCCTGCCACATGCTGGAGCGCCACCTGCTGGCCACTGCACGCCTCTACGCATGCTACTCTGAATATGTAGAACCTGTTATCTGTCACTACCCTAACACTTAAGACCAATGCCTTTGGTGTGCCGTGTTGCGGCCAGATAATAGGAAATGTCCAACAATTTTCCCTGCCGGTAAAAACTCACATAATACTATGCTTCAAAGTGTACCTCCAGCAAGCACTGCATGATTTTTAAAGGTCCACAACAATCGTTCTTGGAGACTCAACCAATTATAATCTTGGGATGGACACATATGTTTCCAAGCTAGTCTTCTGTGAACTCATCCTGGTTATCACCTATAATGATCCTCTGTGCGCTATATAGATACATTTTTGTAGTGGTGGGCACTCTATTGCTGTGTGTTATGTAGTATCGACACGCTTCTTCTTTAAAGGGCCATTTAACTCCCTGCATGTGCTCTTCATGGCGTGAAAGAACACAAGATTGTAAGTTAAGATTGTTTGTTTGTTTTTTTATAGTGGCTCACCTAACCCTTCATTCTCTCCTGTTGATGATAAATCTGTGGCTGTTGTCCGCTGTCTCTTTTGTTGACCCCTGCATACTAGCTGCACACAGGAAGGTTGTCCTCTGTATTGTCATTGCTGACTGCTCCAACATGAAAAAGCTTACTTCCCTCTCCAACCATCCTCCCTCCACAATCAAAGCTGGAGGAGGCGGGGCTAACTCTCTTCTTCCCAGCAAGTGTCTAGGAAAACAGTTCCAAAATTAGCAAGCAAGACTTTTTTTTTTATTTTTTTTTTTTATTGTTATTATCATTTATTTGTAACGTGCCAACATATTCCTCAGTGCTATACAGGGTTAAGTACAAGTCACAAACAATCAGTTTTTAGCGAGTGTTTGAAGGATTTGAGGCAGGACGATGGGCTAGTTGAGCAAGGCAAGGAGTTCCAAACAATAAGGGCAACACAAGAAAATTCCTGAAGGCTGGAATGAGGGGTGGGAGAGTATTTTGAGCCGAGAGCAGAAATCATAGAGGGTGCATTATCGTTGAGGGCTTTAGTATATTAGTAAATGTCTTTGCCCCAGAAGAGCCTGAATACTTTGTGGCGTTGTTTCAAAATGCAAAGATCATTCACTTAATATCCCATGTTGACATGATGGCATCACACAGTTGCTGTTGAATAGTCGGCCGCACATTTGTGCTGCTGGGGCAGGGGGTAAATGGTGGTCGTGGGGGGGGGGGGAATGGTGCTGCTGGCGGGGTAAAAAAATAAAATAATATATTAATATTAATATATATATATATATATATATATATATATATATAATATATATATATATATATATATATATATATATATATAATTAGTGCACTATAATAGCACTGGAGGGAGGAAAGTCAAGGCAATTTTTTGCCCCTCCTCCTTGGGGTCATGAACATTTTTTTTTTATGGAAATCGTCCCCGGTGTGAAAAAAGGTTGTGGACCACTGCTCTATATAGTACTAATTTTTGTCCAAAATCAGTCCTTTTAAGAGTTGCGGGTAACCCGTGTTTTTAAGTAATTTTGAATTGAATAGCTTTTTTTTTTATTTTTTTAAAGAAAATGCAATTTGTTATATTACACGTGTGTGTGTGTGTGTACAAATCAATGGAGAAGCAGGTGTAATATTGTGAGTACGGGTAACTCATAGGCATTGGGAGTAGCACACTGGCATCCATGCTGAGAGAGAGGTGAATAATTTACTGAACACTTTTTACTTGTGTAACTTTAGGAAACTGGGAATTGAAAACGAACGTTTTATTTTTATTTTTTTTTGCACTGGGAAAATTGCAAAAGGTCTTACAAAGTTAAACGCAAGACAAGTTAATTTTTGTATGATTTTTTTTTTAAAATCAAAACAGTTCATAAATTCTACATAATGTATGCAACAAAAAGGTCTATGGTTAGTTTGTTGAAAGAGATATGTATGTATGTATGCATGCATGCATAGGTACATACATTTTTTATTTTTTCAAAATGACTGCATGAATGTTTGCAGTTTTCCTTCACTAACGGATGTTTTTGAAACCTTAAAATTTGTAACTTTTTTTTTTTTTGAATGTCTTCTGTGTTTGCAATTTAATTGTAATAATGTGCAATTGTGTTAAACACACACACACTGAAAAATGAATTGTCAAAACATGTATACATGTACAATATGTTTAATCTTGTTGAAAATAAGTGCTGGTCAGGTGTTTTTTTTTTTTTTTTTTGTTTTTTTTTTTTTTTTATATTTTGGTGGCGACTGCTGCCTAATGAAAGTGTATATTATGTTTAACGTAGAAAAATCGTTTTGTTTTTTTTTGTTTGTTTTTTTTAAAAGCAAAATGGCAACCTGGTGTAGTCAGGTTAAATTAACCCAAACTGCCATTTGTCTTAAAGCAGGCAGCCAGCCTTTACTTCCATAAATGTTTGACCCTACCAAATGCACTGGAAGCAGCAGTTATGTAGCACTGTTTTTATTAAGAAGTACTTTGCTGCATTAGCATCACATGTTATGGCTTTGAAAGATGAAATAAAGATATTTTTTTCTTAGGAATTTTAGAAAACTTTTTCATGTATTTTAAAGGTAAAAGGTTTATTAATAAATATATTTGCTTATTTGTAATGACAAGTGTATGTTAATTTAGATTTTAAAAAGCAATTTTTTTTCTCTCGCCTATAATGACAAAGATTTGCCACTGCCTGTGATTGAATATTGTATATTAGCAGATCACAATTGTTAGTGGTATGGTTTATCCTCACACGCTAGGTGCAGCGAATGACAGTCATTCATAATGCTAGCGCTCCAATAGATTCAGTGTCTAGAGCCTCTTGCAAGCTCCTGTGTACCCTGTGTACTTTAGCATTCCAATCTCCTATGTTGAGTAAGGTGTTGAATATTCTCCTAGAATTAGACCTGTTCAGCCATTTCAGCATCCATGGTTGGAACAGACTTGGGTCACTGCAATTTTAAATGGTTTGCTTTGTATTCAAATTGAAATCCTTCTGTCGTTTATTAGGCTGTAATCAAGCACTTTGGCCACCCTTTGATTATGAAGGCTACTCCTTTTCTTCAATACTATTCAGTAGAAGATTTGGTGGTTGTCTGATATGAAATGTCCCATTTGAGTACACAAATTCCCAGGATATCAATGTTCAATCTCGTGTCTGATCATGTCCAGTTTGCCTTGGTTCATAGTTCTAAAGTTTCAGGTTGCTTTGGGGAATTATTGTTTTGAAGCACCAGACTTTCTTCTCTCCTCCAGACATCTGCAGCAGGACATCTTGTTGACTTTGTCTCAACCATTTCCTTATATCTGGTTCCACTTGTACTTGCCCTCTGCTATTCTCCATTAATGTGGTAAACACCTGACCAGAGGGGTTCCTTTTCTGTTGCCATATTGTTATGACTCTGAATGTTCTCGTCCATAAAGTTGTCATGGCAAAGGTATTAGAGTGAGTTCCTTCTCCAGTGGACAACAATGTTTCTGACCTCTGCTATGACCTGCACATCTTGAGTGACCCTACATGGTATAGGACAGAGCTTTGTTGAAGTACTCGAGCCCCTTCACCATGACGAGGTAGCTATATCCATCACATATATAGTTGTATAGTTTTGAGCGTGCGGGTTGTTGCTATCGCTGCGGGCTCGCTAGCAACTGCGGACCTCGCAAAATTTATGGACTTATGAGAAACAAATCTGAGACACAGGACTTCGGAGAAAAAAAACATTACGAATTCGCAAAAATACGACCTTACCGCCCGAAACCAGCACACATGAAAACATGAAAAACACAATAAATACACACAACAAATACATAAAAAGCTTACCCACAGCAAGGGGGGGCACCCAGGACCTCGAAAACTGAAGTTACACCTCAATTTCACTCTAAATAAAAGAGTTTAGACACCCCCGAAAATCCCCTAAGCGAGGCTACAGGACTCTAAAGACGCAAAATGCCACCAAACACATGCAGATTTTCCGAAAGACGTACGAGATCCGTTAACAAGGACACAACACGCGCGACCCTAAAAACATTCGAAACACAATAAATACACACAATAAATACACACAATAAATACACACAATAAATACACACAATAAATACACACAATAAATACACACAATAAATACACACACTGCACACATTGGTGACAATTGCACAGCAGCCCCACAGCACT
>CM050166.1:97115424-97330424 GCA_027410445.1 Discoglossus pictus | reverse complement strand
ATGTAAGAAACTCAGCAAACTTTAGGGTAACTGTTTGAATGTTTGTTTATTTTGGCTTTTTTCCATGCAAACAATTTTTTCATACACTTCTAATTGTCCTTTATCAGATGCATTCATAATCCAGCTCACTTGCATATATCTTTAAAGTAACCATAAAATACAAATCTATACACATTGATTTTATGTGCTTTTATAAATTGAAAATCTCTTATTTTTCATGTGGGGAAATGGGAATTTATATTATGTATAAAATATGTTGGTTAGGTGCCATCTCTCCTTAGGTGCTAAACAAAAGCATGTATCCAATATGTCTGCATTATCGATGCAGGACCTCTGTCAGCAGTGCGCCAGCATGCTGTCTAGTATTATCTCTATGCTCTTGCGTCTCCTCTGCATCTCCGATAGTGACTATGCAGGCAGAGTGCAGGGCATGCTGCTTATTTTATTCCTATATTAGTAAAAAAAAAAAAAAGTATATGCATGTAATACTGCTATTTTTTAAAGAATATATCTATTGCATTGAAAGTGATTTATTTAGTGGACACATTGTAATGTGAAATGTCAATTTTTTTTGTTTACATTTATTTATTTTTAACTACTTTTTTTTTTGTCTTATCTTTAATCTCTGGGTGGGTCACATGGTTTGCTTTCTCTATTTTCGAACAAAAAATGCATTGCAGTTAGTGGTCTGTCAGTGTGCTTTCTTATCAACTCACTACTGAAACTATAGAGTAAGCAGTTTAAACCGATCCAAAGTAATTTTTTCACCACTGATAAAAGTCCAACATACTATGTATTGTTTTAAGAAGAAAAGGAATCATCAACAAAAAAAACTATACATATGAGTTTTCAAAATGCTGGTAATGTGAGTAAATATTAATCTAACAAGGTCCCTATATATACTGAGAATTATGAGTGTCAGAAATTCAGTAACATATTTTATCTATGTTCCAAGAATAACTAAATGGCTGAGATATTATAAACATAAAAATATTGTGTTCTTTTAGCAGGGTAAAAGCACTCCCTGAAAATTTGAAATGCAATATTACATATGTAGCAAGTTAGCTGTATAATATTGTTATCCTTTATTTGTAATGCACCAACATAGGGCCCTATTCTATTGCCTAATTCTTACATTTATACACACTTAGAATCCGTGGCAATATTAAGGGCAGTTTTATTAGCTACTTGGAATCCAATTACGAGTTACCTGGCCACAATCACTACAGGCCAGCCAAACCCACAAAACTGGCCTTAGAGCTCCATTGGTTTTACCACAGCTCGAAAATTACGAGCGCTAAATAAAGTAACACAAAGTCGATATTTTATTAGATCCGTAGGTCTGACCTGCAACTAAAAAAAAAGGTATCACGTTTCTGTCAAAAAATGTTACAAGTACTAAATAGGACTTGCAAGGACTTTTTCAAGCACTTATTACATCTGTAGCAGGAATTAACACACAATAATGTACTTTAAAAGCACAGGAAAGCTTGGGAACACATTCAAATTAATTGCACAACAGTTTCAAACCAATAAATATGCAGTTACAAATATTATTTCTACAAGTTCTTTTTGAGTTATATTGAACCCGGGACTCGAGCGGTTAATGCATATCATGAAACCCACATGGACTAAAAAAGACAATCTATTACATTTTTTAGAGTGCTAGACTGAGAGTCCAATCTGCAAATGTTACTTATCGGCATTCATTAATTTGTAGCCTCTGATTGCAGGTTACGTGTAACTTCCATGTTTTACTGACGTCATGATGACGAATTTACTAATTTGCTGTGTCTGAGAAGTAAATTACGGGCTTGCTTAAATATTGTCATCATATTGATCATATGATCACGCCCCCTGAAATCAGTCTTTAAAAAGGCACGGTTTATGAGTTTAGGCCCTAAGAAGGTAAATTGCGTTGTGACCTGGAGTCAATAGACTGCTTTTCTGAAAACTTCTTTGCCTTAAAAAAAAAAAAAAAAAAAAAAAAAAGAATTGTGTGAACTTCTGAATTCTTTAATCTATTTTCTTCTTTGTACTGTAGACCTACAAAAATGGAAACTTCTAGAGTCTGGTCTCCTCCAAGAAGTGCCAGCGGGACCGGTTAAGACCACAATCGGAAAAGACTATTGGACAACCACCAGGTGTGAACCGAACGGAATCTATCAAATTACTCTTAAGTATGATTGATTTACTTATTTTATATTGTACAATTTTAAATTGGACATGTCACCCAAAATATATCTAGGTTGTGTTTGTTTTTTGTTTTTTTTGAGAAATGTTTGTTTTTTATGCAGTTTAATGCATTAATAGAACCAGCAAATAGTGCCACAAAATTAACATGCCACCCCAAGCAGAAAGGAGATCTCTCTCTCTATCTCTATCTCTATCTCTCTCTCTCTCTCTCTATCTATCTATCTATCTATCTATCTATCTATCTATCTCTCTCTCTCTCTCTCTCTCTCTCTCTCTCTCTCTCTCTCTCTCTCTCTCTCTCTCTATATATATATATATATATATATATATATATATATATATATATATATATATACCAATTTGTATTAAAAAAAAAAAAAAAAAAAAGGATGTTTAGCTAGTTTTTAATGTTTCAATTTCCCCTTTTTTTTTTTTTTAGACACAAATTATGATTTTATAATTAAGCACAATGATGAATATGATGTTAAACCTTCTATTTTTTTACACAAAAGTTAAAAAAAAAAAAATACCTGTGAAAATGCATATTAGAATCATGGTGAGCCTCTGTCAAAATAATAAAATAAATAGATCACAATAAAAATATATATTTTAAAAATACATTTTACCATGGCTTGGCAAATCTTGGGAGCCAGAACTAGAATACATTCTAGAAAATAGATGTATCACAGCAACAAAGTGAGAAGAGATGATGAATTAACATTTCATGAATTCTCAAGCAACTGCAGCTTTATACTAGGTAGTCTACCTCCGTCCTTTGCAAGAAAACAATCTTAATTGCATGGGTGGAAAACCTATTATAAATGGAGCAAATTTGTAATTTTTCTTAACTTAAATTTTACACCTTTTTTTTTTTGAATTTTTATTAAATGAACGTTAAGAGATTAAGAAAATCTTTGTTTGAAGAATACATACAACATTTGCAGCGGTGTAAGCGATGAGTTAAAAACATTTTTTTTGGGGGGGGGGGGGGGGGGTCGGATCTTAATTTTGGGTAACACTGCTTTTTTTTTTTTAAGTTTAATGGTCTACAGCACTTAACTTGAAGCCTTAGCGGTTATAGGGGGAATTTTGGTATGTCATAGGAGTCTTTACTTGAAACCTTCTGCGGTTATGTGTCATTTATATATGATTAGTAAAACACACTGCTCAAAAACATTGTGACCTCCATCCATTAGTTTCCCATATGAGACTGAAACTCAAAATGTAGCTGGTAAAACATGGTATCCAGTTAAAAATTACTATTCCCATATTTTTCTACTAGGTTTTGAAATGTTTGAATTTTTACTTCCATATGCTCAGCATTTGGGCTTTGAGCTTTAGAAGTGAAGCCTTCTCGTAGTGATGCTGTTTGCATTTCATTCCTTTGATTTTTGTTTTGTTTTGTTTTATATGTAGCTTTATGTACATAGGATATTTTTTGATGAAGCACAAGTGCAGTCTTGTCTGTTTGTATCTGCAAATGAAGTATGGTGAAAGGGACATTAAAGGGAGTAGTTTTATTTAAAGATGTACATTAACAACTTCATACATAATGTAGGAGAAGGTAGATCCTTTTTCTCCATGCTACTACTGAACAAACAATAGAAGGACTATACCATGACTAAGCTAACAACCCCATCCTACCAAGCCAAACCTGTTTGACTGCCATAAGAACTAAAGATTATGACTAGGTACTCTCCTGTTATTGCTCCCTTTATGGTCATTGGTATGGGAGGAGTGATATGCCACTCCTTCTTGTTTTTTACACCATCTTTAAAGGAACATAACAAAGATTCCAATTATGATAGAAATGAAAACTTTATAAATAATAATTGTAATTGATTGATAGTTAATGTTATATGACTGTCCGTGAATTCTCCTATACTTGCAAGTGTTCATTTTTACCATAATTTGAACCATTACTGGTTCACTTTTAACTTTAATTTCAATAAATCAGTGCCATATAAAACAAGGCAAGTTTTTGTGCGGCACTCTATTGTTTGGATTCCATGGATGTGGGCTTAGATGGTTGATACCTTGTGTATCATTTGTTTGAAATGTGTAGTGTAGGGTTGTTGCTCTTCCAGGACAGCTATAACCGATATTACAGCTGATCTGTAGTGCACTTTTGTGTAACTTCCTACCCATCACAAACATCAGTATAAGGGCACCCTTTTGAATGTGTTCTCCTAATCCTGTATAGATGACACACAATTTTAGTTTCTGTTGTAATCTTTGCTTTAAAGTACAGACCGTGTTGTCTTGAAAGGATACCATTATATTATTTAAAGATACATTGCCAGGATAATGCACTAGCAACATAAGCTAGATGTTGTTATTAGGCATTGATGATTTATTAAAATGTCATTCAGTATTTATTTTTATTTTTTCCCCAAGGATTATTGAATATTGTTCTTTAAAAGATCAGATTCAGTAGCTGTTGGTCTCCATCTACTATGAGGTCAGTGAGGGGAAGTGACTGAGCTATCAGGCAGTGCTAAATTGTTCAAGTATAAGACTGTATCAGCCATGTTCTTTATTGGCTGGTCAATTGGCAATAATTGACTTATGAAATTTAGATTATTCTTTAAATCTATTTAGACCTCAGTCCCAACCACCCCTCATGATTTTGTAAAGCTGTAGATCAACTGAATGCTATATACATTTTTGAAAGTAAGGTTAATAATTACTTTTATTGATAATTGAATATGAATTCTATTAATGATCTGGAGATAATTATAATAACAAGCTATTCTAGTTTGGGCAGTGGTCATTCATATATGCAATCTTACCTATCCAGAAATCAAAATACAAAAATATACGCTTCTAAATTCCTTAAATGTGAAGTCTATTCTGCAATTGGTGCTCACATGCAAAATAAATACAATTATTTTTGGCTGCTTTGGCCCCTAAATTTAATTGACCAATGACAACATGCACCAAAGTTCAGCTGTATAACTAACTCTATGCCTTGAAGCAATAATAATTCAGTTTTTTTTTATTTAATTCTTCTATAAACCACTTAGAAAAAAACAACAAAAAAAACATTCAAATTGTAATGCAAAAAGGATGTGGTACATAAAAAAAAAAAAAAGCCTTCTAAAATGTGATTATTAAACACAATTGGTAAGTATGCTAATTAGTGACTTAAAAGCACTATTAGTATGATTATGAAATCATGAAGTTTGACAAATGGTGTTACAAAATCATTTGCACTGTTCTTTGTATTTTATATTGTATGCTTTTTAAAGCCATACACTTTTTTTTTTTTTTAAAGAATGAAACTCGGTTGCAAGATAGTTATTTCTTCTATTTTTCTTTTTTCAGTCCCCTTTTGATTTTTTTCGACCACATGGAACTTGCGAAGCCACCTAAAGCTCTGTCACTTAGTGGAGTTGGGCAGTTGCCAAGTGTCCAACAAGAAGGCCTGGTATAGGCTGCGATGGCCACTGTCATTCCCGGTGATTTGTCAGAAGTAAGAGATACCCAGAAAGTTCCTTCAGGGAAGCGTAAGCGTGGTGAAACAAAACCAAGAAAAAACTTCCCTTGTCAACTGTGTGACAAGGCATTTAACAGTGTTGAAAAATTAAAAGTTCATTCATACACTCACACAGGAGAGAGGCCCTACAAGTGCACACAACAAGACTGCACCAAGGCCTTTGTCTCTAAATACAAATTACTAAGGTATTAATTTATTTTATATTTCAGCTTCCACTAACTTTTTTGCCCATGTTCTGCGTTGATTTGTAAACATTATGCAAATATTTGGATGTGACAAGCTTGCCTAATTTAGTTTTAATGTAATAATTGTGATATGCAATGTATACTGAACAAAATATATTTTGCAATGTGTAAAAAAATATTTGCAGGAGAGATAGAACACTGAATTCTGAAATGTATTTTCACATAATATTTACTGCTACTTTTATGCTTTGATTATCATAGACTTTTGCTTCTTTAATATGCACTTAGTATCATACCCCATCAGTACAATATTATTAAAATATTGTTAAGGATGTGTGCCACTGGTGGTATATGATGATAAGCAAAAAACTATATTCTTTTTGTAAAATGTCACCTGCTATACCATAGCTTTATTAACAAGACACAAACCAACTTTATTTTGTTTCCAAAATACTTTCTTAACTAGATTGTATCTGTGTTTAAAGGCATATGGCTACTCATTCTCCAGAGAAAACCCACAAGTGTAATTATTGTGAGAAAATGTTTCACCGTAAAGACCACCTGAAGAATCACCTTCATACCCATGATCCCAATAAAGAAGCATTTAAGTGTGAAGAATGTGGAAAGAACTACAATACAAAGCTTGGGTTTAAACGTCACTTGGCCTTGCATGCTGCAACAAGTGGTGACCTCACCTGTAAAGTATGCTTGCAGACTTTCGAAAGCACAGTGGTGCTGCTGGAGCACCTAAAATCCCATGCAGGAAAATCTTCTAGTGGGGTGAAAGAGAAAAAACACCAATGTGAGCACTGTGATCGGCGCTTTTATACACGCAAAGATGTCCGCAGACACATGGTAGTGCACACTGGGAGAAAAGACTTCCTTTGTCAGTATTGTGCACAGAGGTTTGGGCGTAAGGATCATCTAACTCGTCATATGAAGAAAAGTCATAATCAAGAAATGCTAAAAGTGAAAACTGAACCCATGGACCTCTTAGATCACTTCACCTGCAGTGTTCCCATTAAAGATGAGCTGCTTCCAGTGATGTCATTATCTTCCCATGAGCTGACATCAAAGCCATTCACAAACAGTTTGCAGTTAAACCTCTACAACACGCAAATTCAGTCCATGCAGGGTTCGGTGTCTACACACCAAATGGTTGCTCCAGTATTGTCTTTGGGTATGACAGGCCCTCTAGACATGGATCCTGTCCATCCCTCTCACCAGCTTTCTCAAAAATACTCACTCAATTCTACCTCATATGCTATTTCTATGTCTGATAAAGAACAGCCATTGAAAGGGGACATTGAAAGTTACCTAATGGAGTTGCAAAGTGGCATGCCAACCTCCTCCCAGGGATCTCCGTCATCATCATCAAAATTAAGAATGGATCCTCAAGTAGGGCCACTAGATGATGGCACTGATGGAGTATCCCTCTCAAAAAATTCTGTTTCAATTAGTGAACCTCTAAATCCATCATCATTAGACTTTAATCAGTTGTTCAACTTTATACCACCCAATGGCCCACCATACAATACTCCTGTATCGGTTGGCAATCTAGGAATGGGATATTCTCAAGAAGAGGCCCATTCCTCAATGGCACAACTCCCACAGCATCCACAGGATCCTCAAGACCCTAGCAATATGTGTTTTGGTTCTCTACATTCATTATCATCTGCCTTTACAAGCAGTCTAAACACAACCACCACGTTGCCACGATTTCATCAAGCTTTCCAATAGTAGTTGCTAAGCTAGATTGCATTAGGTAGCTTATTTTTATTTTAGTGCCAATGAAAAGACTTTTAAAACACCTCTAACCTATAGAATAGCAGTCTCATTAAGCCAGTATGTTGTTAGTGTTTCAACTTTTACCAATGTCTTTCTTAATTGTTTACTTTAATGTAAAGCCTCATTGCTACTTTAAATTGCATTCATTTTCACTGCCAGCTATTATTTTTCAAATAGGAAAGCTAATGTCAATAATTAAGATTTTACGATAAGATGGAACATATCAAGAATAAGTTTAGATTGAGCCTAAACAAAATTGGTCTCAAATTTAAGCAATAGGTTTTATTGATGTTAAAATCTAAAAAAAAAAAAAAAAAAAAATATTTGTTCTAATATGTAAATGGCTGGAATGTTTTTGTTCAGGAAAAAAATGTATTTCCAGTTTGAATGGAAATGCATTTTAAAATAACAAAATGTAAAACAGTCATGTGCCAAACATTTATATAAAAAATGTAATCTTTCGTTTGGTCCATGTAAAGGTTCTAATATATCATGTAGGAATATTGAATGAGCAAAACTGGTGGCACTATATAGTATATTTTAGTATAATTATTTTTCTTGCCCCTATTGTGTTTGACTTGCTAATTGTTTTCTTCTTTGTAGATGCAAAGAAACCTCAAGCATGAGAGATTTGTCAGTATCTTCTTGCCAAAAGCTTATGTCATACATAGCCACAATCTCGTATTGACTTATCCATGTATGCCTTTAATAAGCCAGTTAAACCTTAATATAAAAAAAAAAAATAGAAAGCAGATATCTGTTTTAATGGAGTCGTACTGCCATGCAAAAGATAGATGCTACCAGCACTTGACACAGAAGTTCTTGGTTTAGGATTAAACCCTCATTACCAAGATTTCATAACCAAACTCTTATGAGTGAAGTAAAAGCATATTGCTTACACCACTTTGCTTAGCACAATAATTATCTGCCCCGTCAACATGCTCTGCTATCTGAATTTAGGCATTAGGGAAAATAAGACAAAGTCTATAACCTAAGTGTTACATGGTTAATATATAATGGATTAGTTATTTCCATGCCAGATAAAAATTGTGGCAGGGGCATAAATCCTAAACATTAATGGAACAAAGGTTCCCATTATTTTTAGTAGTGCTTTAGGTATATATGTTCTTCTATAACTTGTAAATATCCATTGTCTTTCAAACAGTATTTTCTTTCATCTAAAGGCATTATAGTATGGTTAATTACTTAACATTTTACAAAATGTTATATTTAGCATCAGTTTTAATAATAAATCTGCACATGTGAAATGTATACATTCAGCTCTTATTAATCATCATATAGTTTCTATGAAACAAATTGATGGCTTTCATTGAACAATTCCTGTTCAAGGGTGCCTTTTTTTATAATTTCTCAAAATAAGAAAAAAAACGCACAAAAGTACAGAAGGGAATATTTGAAATACATGTCCAGAGCTAACCACCTCTCCACAAAAAAAATTAGTAACACACAGTTTGAGTATGGCTCTTATTGTGAGTTTTGCGGTGAATTGTAGCTTTTAACATTCACAGATTTTTTTTTTTCTCTCCTGAAATGGCTTATTTTGAGATACATATTGCAGAACTTAAAATTTCATCCACTGTTCTTATTCCCACGTTTTTAAACTAACATAATGATTTATTGGGGGTGGGGGTGGGGGTGGTAGGGGATTGTCAAACTTAGGCAGACTACCTAGAAAAAAATCTCCTCCTTTTTAAAAAAAAAAAAACAACAACCTTTTTTAAGTATTTTTGTTCTGACCCTGATTTAACCATACCTCTTACTTCATGGCCTTATATCAGATTTGTTTTGGTTAAATAAAAGTGCCATATATTTATATTTTATAGTATAGTATGTTTCAGTTAGTATTGGGATATAGAAAATTATTTTATGTATTATGTATATATATATCTACGTGTCAACACCCTTAAAGGAATAAATAGCCAAATGGTTGCATTATATTGGAAGAGGATTGATTTTTTTTTTTTTTTTTTATTAAATAGAATTGTATTCCACTCAAAAATTAAGACAATATGTTGAACCTCAATAGGTCATCATGGCTTCAGATGGGCTATAATGCTGCATTTGTCTTACCTTAGACCTAAAATATATATAATCAATTCATACTTTCTTAATGCCTTAATAACTAGCCACACTCCTCTTTTATATAGCTATTTTTTATTATCCAGTAATTATTGGCCACTATTATCCATTTTTTTTGTCATGAAGAAACGTGCAGTACTCTGCAATCCTAGAGTATTGCAGGATTCTTCAATACTGAAAGGGTTAAACATTGTTACTTTGTTTATCTAGAAGCATATTGTTTCTGCTTAGCTAGTATCACTATTGCTTTCTCTTTTCAGAGTAGCTTCTTTATTATAGATGTATATTTTTCTGTTTTGTTGCATGTCTCTCCACCTGCCCCTTTTTAATTCTTACCCCTTCTAATTTGTGGAGCACAGAGACTTATTGAGAATTTAGCCAGTATAGTTTTTTTTTTTTTTTTTTAAATATCCTTTTAAAAACCATATGCTGACTGATACATGAGCCAGTGCTGATTACTTTGTTAAGGTAATGAATGTTGAGAATAAATAGTTTCAGGATCATTTACCTAGTTATCTAAACTTGTGTCATACGCAAATATATTATAAAATTTAAGCTTGGTTGACCTCTTACACACATTACAAGATATAGCACTTTTTTAAATAAAAAATGAAAACACAACAGTGGAACCTTTTTAATTGAAAAAAATAAGGTAATGCTTTTACTTATAGAATATTTCTTAATAATGTATTTTCAAGTGCCATTAGATGAGATATGTAGGCCTTTGGTAATAATGCTTTGTGTACAAAATGATACATTTTAATTTTGAACAGGTACAACTTTTTTACAGTGTTTGCTTATCAGTTTGCTAAATTGCACAAAACCAATGTCGTTTTTTTTTTTTTTTTCTTTCTTTTTTTTTTTTTTTTTTTTTTTTTTTTTTCTTTTTTTTTTTTTCTTTTTTTTTTTTTTTTTTTTTTATATACACCGTTGCTGCCAGAGAAACTAGTGGTTTGTTGCAAAATTTGGCAATGAATTCTGGTTATGCAGGTGTTAGTGGTTCTCTCCAATGGTTACTGATTAGGTTTACAAGTTTCAAGCCACACTGCTTACAGTTTTGACAATCCAAACACAGTTAAGTTGCAAGGGGAAAATTGGCATGTGGGAATGTTGTTTCTCTTATTTTTACATAAAGTGTAGGCATTTAAGTATCAATATGCTGCTGTTAGAATCTGTAAGAAAGTATATATACATTTTTATTAGTGTGTGATATATATATATATATATATATATATATATATATATATATAATTTAGTCTCATACACTGGGTAATGGTCAAACCGTTAATAAAGTACATTTGTTTAAATCAATAATGCGTTTGGCTTTTACCATGTGGAATCCTGCTATATCATGAAATAAAGGAATAGTCTTTCTTTATCTTTTTTTTTTTTTTTTTTTCTTTTTCCTTTTTTTTTTACTGGGGCGTTGACAAACCGTTCAGTTATCACAAACTGTGTTTGGATCGTCATTGACAATAAAGAGTGTCTTAACTCTGTTGGAAGGCAGTGTGTTTTGATAAGTTATCTAGCCCTGGAAGTGACACAGTACTATTGCTAATCATATATAAACACTTTTCAGTATAAGCTTCAGTGGTACAGTCCAACCAGAATGAATGTTTATCTTTTCAAAAACACTCCTGCAATATTGTTATATTGGATCATCATGCTGCTAATGTAACTTGGGATACAATTCTCTCATGGTGCTACAACCTTTCCTGTCACTTACAGATGTATTTTTTACCCATAGAAAAAGGACTATTTTATTATAGCAATAGTTGTATGATATATTTTTATACTGTGATTTAGTTTGCCCTTCTTGAACTTTGTACAACACCACAGCGTATTAATATGCACTTGCAATAAAAGAAAAGGTCGTGGACATGCCCTTTATTTTTCTCTAACACACCCAGCTTTTGTTCATTAAGCAAATACACAGCCATTTGAAATGGGCATAATATATAGTGTGGAGTGAAGATCATGCTGTATACTAAAGGAAGCCCTCTGCATTACTACATCACATGGAAAACTATTCAGAATGGATGATGCGCTTCTGACTTATTGCTGAAAATTTTTATTTTTATTCAGTGGATAAACCTGATTGGACTCGCATGCTAAAAATTTATATAGTTTATAAAGGTTTTAAAGTCAAAGTAGAAGATATTGCATTCCAGACTGAATTTTGTGTATCTTTATTTTTTTTCTGCATTTGAAAAAATATGTTTTCAAGAGATATGGGAATTTGTGTTGCTTATCATGTACATGTACTTACAATGTATTCACAAACTACTGTTGTATTTGTATAAAATATAGACAAAAAGATTGCATATATATTTTTGTGTATAAGCTCTGTAAAATAGCAATCACATTATGAAGCTGCAGCAGTTCTTCATGTTAAGCATTCACATCCAAAGAGACAGGCTATTTATTGTCCAGATTCTCTGATATAAAAGATACCTTGCTGCTATTAAACAATAGTGCTGCAGCTTCTCATGGCCGTGTTGTTTGCTGTACAAAATATGTGAACTCCACAAAATCAATAAAATTACAGAATGGTTTTAGATAATGTATATACAATGCCTGGCATTTAATATAGAATTTTATGTAATTTTTTATTTGTTTGCTTTTTCATTTCTTTGGGAGGAGTTTATTAATCTGACTGATACAGAAGGCATTTAAACAATCTACATTCCTGCTGACATCCCCTCTCCCGATTTCGTATCGATTCAGCATTTGTATCCTATTGCCCATATTATTCATCAAGAGCAGGGGTGCACAAGTTCAGTCCTGGAGGGCCATACACTAGCCTGGATATCCTTTCTGTTCACAGTTGAGTCAATCAGGATGACTGAAAAATCCAGGCGTGAGTGGCCCTCCCAGGACCGAACTTGCCCACCCCTCTTGTGTTCTAATCTCTTGAATGGTCTCTCTTACTTCCCATCAAATTAAATTTACTTACATATTTGATTCTCAAAAGTTGCAAACATAGTTCAGGATTTCAGGATTTGCTGTGTACAAGTGAGTCAGTCAGGATGTATGAAGCTGTGACTCCTGTGGATAGCAAGGGAATTCTATAATCCAAGACTGTGCTCGGCACTTAAGGACCAGTGTTGCCTACCCCTGGTGTATGCTGTTGTATTGGGAAATGTGCATAAAACCTGGTATATATTTCTTTTTAAATACTGACTGTAATGAAATGTTAAGTAATATTTGAATTTTAAAATAATGAAGCATTAAACACAATTTCAGACTACAATTTCTGAACTTCAATTCTTACAATCCCCAGTATATTTTTCTCTCTATCTCTATCTCTCTCTCTTATATATATATATATATATATATATATATATATATATATATATATATATATATATATATATATATATAATATCTAATTATATACACACACACTGTATAGGTTACTGAAGCTTGGCTTTGTTAGGCAGCTAGAGAGTTTGACCTTACAGCTGCTAAAAAGGATGTAAGGTTCCATGTAAGTATCTTGCCTGCTTCCTACTACTAAATACTTTTTTTTTTTTTTTTATCATAATTTTTATTTCAAAACCTTGGAGCAGCAGCCACCCTCTAAATCTTTATCACTTTTTTTTTTTTTTGGTTGATTACAGCTAAATGTACATTTACTTAGTATTGACTAAGTTTTCTACAAAGGAACATAGAGAAATATACAACACAACTTAAACATTTTTTTTTAATTATACAACAAACTAATAATCACACTTTGTTGCTAAATTTTTCCATGTAATATGGTTTGTAATTCTTAATGCTAACAAGCTATTTACATATTTTCTCTGTCTAAATTGTGAGATCACC
This sequence comes from Discoglossus pictus, assembly GCA_027410445.1. NCBI lineage: Eukaryota > Metazoa > Chordata > Amphibia > Anura > Alytidae > Discoglossus > Discoglossus pictus. Next base: position 97,316,828 of record CM050166.1, on the reverse strand, counting down.
ATTCCTGACAAAAAAATGCTGTCCTTATCTAGAAATAAACTGGTGAATATTTTCCTTTTCCAGGATTTCATTATTGCTTCAAAAGGAAGCTGTAATACATGTAAATATACAAACTGGAAGCACACATTTTTATGCATATAGGTGCTCTATGTTGGAAGTACTCATGGTTGTCATTTGTTAATTAATGCCTGAAAAACTACCTCGTTATAGCAGTTGCACTGCAAATGCAGTTGTCCATCTGGACTGTTATTGCATATTGGTAGAGCCCATGAGCCAGCATTATTTTTATTAGCAATTTAACAAACCTGTTACAATAGAAGTTTCAGTATACCATATGCAAAACCCAGCATGCTGTGATATCAATTTATAAGAAAACAAGAAACAAAAATAATCTTGTCTATGGCTACAAAACCTTGCTAGATTTCCTGTGCTGCCTTTTATAAATTTGCTAATAGAAATTCTTAGTTGATAAATAAACAGGACCGCACTCTTATTAACTTTTAAAAATAGAATAAATATCAGCTTCCAACTACCAGAGGGCATTCTGTTACTTAAAAACAAAAACTAGAATACACTGTATACCAAAGGTAAGTAAGGGTTCTGCAACTCTACCGGTTTAATAAAATCTTTTTCCACTTTTACATTTGATAATTAAAAGCTATGTAAGTGTAATGGAGATATCCATAGCCTAATTCTATACAGCACTGATACATATTACATCAGTATATCCATTTAGAATTTCTCACACATCATAAACTTCAAATATCATCAGAAAGTTATCATTTGGATGTTAGGGAATTTCTTAATTAGCAATGTGTCCCCAGTTATTTCATATAAGTAGAATTTTTGGGTGAATCTGTGTGTTTTGCTTTATTTTCATCAAATTTAACTCCACATCATGACAAAGTGTTTGCTAATCATTTATTTAATAGATAATATGGCAGAGCTGTGACATTTTCCCTGAATATTAATTTTCTTCAGTTAATAAAGTTCATTACTAGAATAGGTAATATTTTATGATCTATTGTTTTGATTGGTGTATTGAGCCACTTCAGTTGCTAGCGGATGGGATTATCATATTTCTATTCTTATATTCTAACAAGCAGAGGTTATCTTTTTTTTTTTTTTACAGGAACTTTAATCTTTCATTGGGTGAAATGAAAACATATTTTGCTTAAATAAAGTATAACTGTTTATTTGACATTAGCAACAATGTGCTTACATATTGTATGTTGTGACGAGATCTCTTGTTTATGTCTTCAGTACTGCTGATGAACTGATGCTTTTCTTCAAATACCTGTTTAATGAACATAATCTTTTGAAACCATGCAAACATTTGAAGAACGTCCTCCCAAAAAGTGATTAACGTTGAATAAATCTCTAACACCATTGTTTAATATTGAATTATTAAAAGCTAATTAATATACTTTTACGTGTCTGATTAAAGTACTAATCCCTTAATGATGCCATTGTTATTGCCCCTTTTCAATTCTGAAACACATTTAAAGAATGGTATGATGAGTGGGTCATGTAAGAGACCTGTTAACTAACTGTCTGTTGTAAACTGTATTTGTATCAAGGGGGGAGGGAAAGGTAAAAGAAGATATAAATCATGGTGGTGTGTGATTGGACCAAACAAATCTCTGCATGGGCAACTGCAAGTAATTGTAACAAAACATTGAAGTCCAACTCATCCTAAACTTAACGGCCGTATTTGTTCAACTGTTCAGTACCGATTGCATGTTCAATTATACTGTGTTACAATAAACATAGCTGGCAAAAAAGAGCCGCTGTCACATTCTGGCAATGTGATCAGTTAAGCACCAAGCATCAAATAAGTTGGTAGAGAATGCTAAAATTACTCTAATAGTCACATGATCGTTGTTGTCGTTGAACCACTACATATGGCTATCTGATAAGGAAGAAGCACGTGGCACAAGGAGCTATTTTATTTATTTTTTGTGGTACACAACTTCACACTAGTATACACCTTGTGTTTGAATTACTGTTTTTACATTTTCTTTTGACCGTTTGACATTGCTGGACTATTACAGTGGCCCTTGAAAGGAACACAGCAAATGTTTCAAACCTGGTCTACATAACAGTCTGGGGCTGATTGCAACTGGGATTTACTTCTAGCAAGTAACGTGTGTTTATTTGGTCTGTGCACTAATTGTGTCCAGGTGAGTAGGCAGAAGCGAATATATAAACAGGGGAAGGGGCGTACTTGGGAGCTTGGGAACACTTCTAGTATAAGTGCAGTTCTAGTTAAAGCAAGAGTTTAAATAAAAGGAGGGAACTCAAAGAAAAGGGGGCATGCTTATAGTGCAGAAAAGGTGTTTTATTTTTATATATATATATATATATATATATATATATATATATATATATATATATATATATATATATATATATATATATATATATAAAATTTATCAAGCTTTATAAAGATGTATTCTTATTGTTTATTTTTCCCACCGAATTTCTGTAGACAATTCAGTCAGGCCAGTGGCAATGTCATGTGGAGTGCACATCCTTTCATGTATGCACTACTGGAACCGAAGATCTAGGGTCTATACCACTGTGACGTGAGTGTGTTGCCTGTCTGGAAGCTCAAATTGGAGAGGAAAATTGCAGCACTTACTGATTTTGTTCCACTGAAAAGGGAGTTGGTGCTCAGTGAGCACAGTTTAACTGGGCCTAGCATGATGGATGATGGAGATGGGGCAAGTGATGATGTCCATGGAGGTAGCTAGGTTAAAGTTACATTGGGAAGCAGGGGGAACACGAGGAGTAGGCAGGCCAGTTCTGCCAACAGCTTTGCCTGATTGAGTGAAACTGCTGGGGATGTCCATTCCGGAATGGCAATGGCAGGTAGATCGTTTTTTTTCTAACAGCCGGAGAACAGTTCTACTGGAGGAGTGGGAAAGCAGCGTGGATAGAGCCAGAGTGAGGTGTTGTTGGTAGGGGACTCTATTATAAGAAGGTAGATGGGGTGATATGTCACCCAGCAAGCAAACAGATCACTGTCTCCCGGGTGCTCATGTTTGGCGTGATGTGGATCGGGTAGATAGGTTATTGGGAGGGGCTGGAAATGAACCAGTGGTCTTAGTACATATTGGTACCAATGACAAAGTTTGTGGAAGATGGAGTGTCTTAAAGAATGATTTTAGAGAACTAGGGAATCCGCTAAAAGCAAGGATCTCCAAGGCAGTATTTTCTGAGATACTACTTGTGCCATGTGCTAGTACAGGGAGACTGAAAGAGCTTAGGGAGGTTAATGCGTGGCTAAAAAATGTGGTGCACTAAGGAGATGTTTGTGTTTTTAGACCGCTGGGGTGACTTCTCACTTGGGTACAATCTCTATAGCAGGGATGGATTGCACCTTAGTGATGAGGGAGCTTTTGTGCTAAGGAATAGAAGGGTAGAAAGGCTGAATGAGTTTTTAAACTAGTAGGTGAAGGCAGTGACTAGATGAAGGTAATGGGGTAGAAAGTGTAGAGGGGATAAGGGACAAATTATTCATGGGGAGGGTTAGTATAGTCAATAGGGAGGTATTACTAAGTAACTCAACAAACTCAGAACAGAAGGTGTGTTAATTTTAAAAGGGCAGATTTCAACGGTCTAAGGGCATAAATACAAAGTATAGACTGGGACGAAAAACGTATAGGTAACAACACTGAACATAAATGGCCAACTGTTAAATCCTTACTAAATGTACATATTTATCACCATATATACCATGTGGGAATAAAAGTAAACCGTAAATCACATCCAATGTGGCTAAATGATTTAAAGATCAATGTACAAAGTAAAAAACAGGCATTTAAATGATACAAACAAGAGGGGACAGAGACTGCTTTAAATAAGTACAAGGAAATCAACAAGGCTTGCAAAAAATGAAAAATTGGTTGCAAAAGAGATTAAGACTAACCTGAAATTATTTTTTTTAATATATTAATGGAAATAAGGCCGGGAAGGAAACTATATGAACATTACAATGTGACACAGACGGTCTGCTAATTAGTGACAAGGGAAAGGCAGATGAGCTAAATAGGTTCTTTTCTTCAGTATACACAAGGGAGGCACCAGTGGTTTGGGACACTGCAACATAATGGAGCTTCACTACCATCACCAACAAATTGCTTAACGCAAGAAGAAATCCAAAGGAGGTTGGAAAAAATAAATATTAATAAAGCCCCAGGTCCTGATGGAATACATCCAAGGGTACTGAGGGAACTGGGTTCTGTAATAGCCAAACCATTATATCTAACTTTTCAAGATTCACACAACACAGGGTCGCTACCTGATCACTGGCGAAAAGCAGAGGTAATACCTGTATTAAAGAAGGGAGCAAGAGCAAAGCTGGGTCATTATAGACCAGTGAGCTTCACTTCTGTAGTGGGAAAGCTTTTAGAAGGGTTAATAAGGTATAATATAAAAGAATATGGATTTATGAGGGATAAGTTATGTCAAACAAATCTAATTAGTTTCTATGGGGAGGTTAGTAGGAACCTGGATCAAGGCAACTCAGTAGATGTAGTCCTTTTTGGATTTTGCAAAGGCATTTGATACAGTGCCACATGGAAGATTATTGTGCAAACTAAGGTATACAGGAATTGCAGTATATATCTGCTCATGGATCGAGAACTGGCTAAAAGACAGGAAGCAAAGGGTTGTGGTAAATAGAACATACTCCGATTGGATTAATGTGGTAAGTGGGGTTCCTCAGGGTTCAGTATTGGGTCCTCTCCTTTTTTAACATATTTATTAGAAGTAGGACTGGGAAGTAGTGTCTCCATTTTTGCTGATGACACAAAGTTGTACAAGGTAATTAAATCAGATAATTATGTACTTTCCCTCCATATGGATTTACATAAAGTTGAGGAATGGGTATCTAAATGGCAGATGAGACTCAGGGTTATCCTGGTTAATTAGAGAGTATTGATACAGGGAGGAATCTGATCGCCAGTGTCTGGGGTCAGGAAGGAATTCATTTTTTCCCCTTTTGAGACGATTGGCTATGTCTCACTTGTTGTTGTTTTTTTTCTGTATGCCTTCCTCTGGATCAATTAACTACTAATCTGCATATTGCAGGTCAGAGGAGATCTTAAAAGGTTGAACTTGATGGACTAAATGTCTTTTTTCAACCTCAATTAAAAAACTAAAAAAGTGTGTACGCTTAATTGAATAAATAATCCAGAAAAATTGGACAAAAGCGAGAACAGATGGTCCCAAGAACAATTAGAAAGAGAAGGCGGCAGAGTATACAATATTGTGTAACATGTTTAGTTTATTGACACACTTAATATATACATACACATACATATATATACATTTCTCTCTCCATTCTCTTTTTATATGGCTTTTTGGAAAAAAAATGTTATGGTATGCTCTGTAAGAAACCTTCACTCGGATGAGTAGTGTAGAATATTTAGATTTTTCTAGGCAGTTCAATTTCCTATGTCACTTCATAAACTATATGCACACAGTTTAGCAGGAACATTGGTATCAATTCATAGCATCAATAAATGAAAAAAAAACTTATATTAATTGAAATAATTGCAGTCTTCATTTTGTTTCTCGCTGAATGAAAAAGAAAAAAATAAATAAGACAAAAAATTAGTTTGCTGAGATGTCCCAAAATCAGTTCTCCACTGTTTATGGTAGATCCTGTCTAGTCTCCCTTTTATTATTACTGTGTATTTTATAAAGTGTCAACAGTTTACGCAGTGCTATATAGTTGGAGGTAGTTAAAATTTAATTTTGATTTCAGATGACCCAAATGGAAGGATATAAGAGCCCTACTTTTGAGAGCTTGTAATCTAGAAGATATGAGTGCAAAGGAGGGACACTTAGTCTGTGTTGTCCAGTTAATAAATTGTAAAAAAATATATATTTATTTTTTTAAGGAGCGCAAAAAAAAAAAAAAAATAGGCACCTTTTTGTATTATTATTTTCCATTAAATAACTAAGTGAACCATAGGTTCAAGGATCTGAGAAGTGTAGATTTGAACATGCTGTATGCTCAGAGAAAAACATTGTCTAGGTACTTTATCAAAATTTAACTCCTTTGATGTATAATAAGAGTAAAGGAAAAGATAGATGGAAATTAGGAAAAAATTGTAATTCCAATTTTTATATATAGATATTAACAATTTAGCAGTATAATTATAAATAGTTTTCTTTTGTAATAAATAGGGGTATAAATGTATTTAAATATGTATAACATGACACATTGTTTGTACAGAGGTAGCTTACAAAAAAAATAATTTGCATGTATAGCAAAATAAACAGCAATAACATGGTTTGTTTTTTGTTTTTAGGTATCTTAAGTTACACCAACATACATTAACTGAAACACCTTTTGTATATACATTAAATAATCCATGCTGTAGATTTGTGTATTGCTTTATGTACTTATTGAACTAAGTTCACACACTGCACTCTCAATTTATTTTTTTTAATCAAAATTGATCTCTTCTATACTTTTTATATTAAATATTTCAGTGTAATATGTGAAATATCTGGGTTTATTTGCATTATTTTATCACACAAGATACAGGCAGCCAGTTTGCATCAGACATTCTTTCTCAGTTATATTACTCCATCTTGTTTAGCTGAAGAGATAATGTCATGGGTGGGAGGAGGTGGGGCTATAAAAATGATATTTAATTATAATTTTTTGAACCTGTGACAAAATGGTAGCTTCTGGGAAGCCAAATATTAGAGGCAAAATAAAGCAAGGTAGCCTAAACTATTTTATATTTCTCTAAATTGTTAATAAAAAGTATGAGTCTTAAATTATTTGATTTTTTTCCTGAGTTCAGTGGTCCTTTAATACATTGCATATTCGATGTAAAAAAGCTGAAGCTATCTTTTTGGTTCCTGCTTATCTGCTTCTACAGGTGCGAGGAGAGGAAATTCCATCTGCTACAATGGAAATATGGTAACTCAACGTGCCAGTGCAATGCAGTGCAATAGGGGCAATAAAGACCTACTATATAGAATAATTACATATAAAAGTTAAATATTTAGGTTGTCATTTTTTTTAGAATATTTCAAAAGATAATGGAATTAAAAATGCCAGAAACCAATTTTTTTTTTTGGAGTGAAAACTAAATGATTGTCAATTACTGTGGATCCAAGAGTTTCAACCAATATGACTTCAAAGAAGCACCGTAGTGCCAGATTATCTACCATGCATTAAAAACTGACATGTTTTACACAGTTACCAAAGCTTATATGGATCAGAAAGGAGTGGCTTATAGTGTAAAAATTTGACATGACAGATTGTCATAGCTTCCTATAACATTTCTGTGTGTTTCTGCCTTTTTGTCAGTACTTGTTCACCCACCCTTGTTGCTAAGGACTGTAGCATGAGGGGAGGGTGTATGTAATGTGATCTAATACATTTACACCTTCCACGACATCAGCAGTGACGTATAACTTTTTCATATAAAACATTTATCTTTATGTGATAACGTTACTCAAAAGCTGCGGTTCACTAGAAGGGGGGAGAGGGAGGGAGAGAGAAAGGAAGAGAGAGAAGAGGCAGAGTGAAGGAAAGAGAGGAGGCAGATAGAGAGAGGGGGATGGGAAAGGGAGAGAGCACACAGAGCGCAGAGAGAGACAGAGGGCACACAAAGAGAGGCAGCCCAGAGAGAGACAGAACAGACAATTGAACATTACATATGATACTGTCAATTATGACGGGTAAATTACAAGTCACAAAATATTACAATTGTCTCATCCTTATCTGTCCTGGGCCTTGACATGTGTTTAAGAGATACATTTTTATTTTGTAGCCATTTTGATTCCCTATTCCAAAATAACTTCTATCACTTCTGGGACATAATTCTGTGTATCCATTACCTCTTCAGATGAGTAGTACTTTCTTACATTGCCTTTAGCTACAGACATAAGTAAATACAGACATTTACAAAAACAAGACACCTTATGGAAGAAAATGATGCACAGCTACTCTTTCTTCTAACTGTGGTTTCCTCCCATGTTGCAGGCAGCTTCCTCCTGTCTGGTGTTAAAGTAAGATTCAGTCTCATAGCTAGTTCCTTCATGAGATCTCTCCCTAACTGTTGGCATGCGTACTGACCCCTAAGGGTGTGATATCATGGTGTGATCTGACCAATTACCGCAACTTCTTTGTAAAACAAAAGGTAGAGGCCACACAGGTAACATTTGAGCCTAATTTTCAAAATGGGTTAAGTACAGAAAATTACAAGGATACGGCATGAATTACAACATTTACATTTAGGTTTTATGCTGCCTTAGGTCACCCACCATCCCACAGGCATCTTATCCTTTTCCGTTTCGATAACTCAAATAATATATTTGTGTGTTTGTAATATATATATATATTTCTCATATATTATAATTATCAAACTGCGACTCGTCGTCACACTTGCGACAAATCACAGTTTGACAACGATCCGATCGCAAAGGCGATCGGATCATGTGCATGCGTAATGCGTTGGGCTAGCCGCGCATGCGCAGAATGTGGGGCATAAGGAGAGGGAAGAGACACAGAGGGAGGGGGGGTGAGACACAAGGTGGGGGGAGACGCATGGGAGGGAGAGGGGGTAAAGAGACACAGGAAGGATAGGGTGGAAAGAGACACAGGGGGAAAGAGACACAGGGAGAGGGAGGAAAAGACAAAGGGGGTGGAAAGAGACACGAGGGGGGAAAGACATGGGGGAGAGGGGGTGGAAAGAGACACAGGAGGGAAAGAGACACAGGGGAGGGAGAGGAGAGGGGGAGAGACACAGGGGAGTGAGAGGAGGGGGGAGAGACACAGGGGAGGGAAATGGGGGGAAGAGACATAGGGGAGGGGGGACAGGGGGGAAAGAGACACAGGGCGGGGAGGGGGTAAGAGACACAGGAGGGAAAGAGACACAGGGGAGGGGGTTAGAGACACAGGAGTGAGAGGGAGGTAAAAACACGGGGGGATACAAGGGAGGGAGAGGAGGGGGGAAATGAGACACAAGGGAGGAAGTAGATAGGGGGAGAGACTTGCAAGGAGCTCCAAAAGCGCTCAATGAGAGGCCTGCGATGAGCGCCAAAGGCGCTCATCGCGAGGACAGTAAAGTAGATGGTGGGAGAGGTGGGGGGAGGCTCGCAATGAGTGCCGAAGACGCTCATTGCGAGGCCCGTGATGAGCGCTGAAGGCGCTTAATGCGAGGCCTGTGTGATCGCTTAATGCAAGGCTCCGAAGGCACTCATTGCGAGGCCAGTAATGTAGAGGGGAAGAGGCTCCCATTGCCAGGCTTCACTTTTTATTGCCGTCATTTTTGACGGGCAAGTCGCTAGTATATATATATATATATATATATATATATATATATACAGTATCTCACAAAAGTGAGTACACCTCTCACATTTTTGTAAATATTTTATTATATCTTTTCATGTGACAACACTGAAGAAATGACACTCTGCTACAATGTAAAGTAGTAAGTGTACAGCCTGTATAACAGTGTAAATTTGCTGTCCCCTCAAAATAACTCAACGCACAGCCATTAATGTCTAAACCATTGGCAACAAAAGTGAGCACACCCCTAAGTGGAAATGTCCAAATTTGGCCCAATTAGCCATCCTCAGTGTCATGTGACTCGTTAGTGTTACAAGGTCTCAGGTGTGAATGGGGAGCAGGTGTGTTAAATTTGGTGTTATCCCTCTCACACTCTCTCATACTGGTCACTGAAAGTTCAACATGGCACCTCAAGGCAAATAACTCTCTGAGGATCGGAAAAAAATAATTGTTGCTTTACATAAAGATGGCCTAGCCTATAAAAGATTGCCAAGACTGAGCTGCAGCATGGTGGGCAAGACCATACAGCGGTTTCACAGGATAGGTTCCACTCAGAACAGGCCTGGCCATGGTCGACCAAAGAAGTTGAGTGTACGTGCTAAGCGTCATATCCAGAGGTTGTCTTTGGGAAATAGATGTCTGAGTGCTGCCAGCATTGCTGCAGAGGTTGAAGGCGTGGGGGGTCAGCCTGTCAGTGCTCAGACCATATGTCGCTCACTGCAGCAAATTGGTCTGCAGGGGTGCCATCCCAAAAGGAAGCCTCTTCTAAAGATGACGCACAAGAAAGCCTGCAAACAGTTTGCTGAAGACAAGAAGACTAAGGACATGGATTACTGGAACCATGTCCTGTGGTCCGATGAGACCAAGATAAACTTATTTGGTTCAGATGGTGACAAGCATGTGTGGCGGCAAACAGGTGAGGATTACAAAGACAAGTGTGTCTTGCCTACAGTCAAGCATGATGGTGGGAGTGTCATGGGCCTGTATAAGTGCTGCTGGCACTGGGGAGCTACAGTTCATTGAGGGAACCATGAATGCCAACATGTACTGTGACAAACTGAAGCAGAGCATGATCCCCTCCCTTCGGAGACTGGAGCCACAGAACAGTATTTCAACCACACACCCACCTCCAAGACGACCACTGCCTTGCTAAAGAAGTTGAAGGTAAAGCTGATGGACTGGCCAAGCATGTCACCAGACCTAAACCCTATTGAGTATCTGTGGGGCATCATTAAACAGAAGGTGGGGCAGTGCAAGGTCTCTAACATGCACCAGCTCCGTGGAGGAGTGGAAGAGGACTCCAGTGGCAACCTGTAAAGCTCTGGTGAACTCCATGCCCATGAAGGTTAAGGAAAATAATGGTGGCCATACAAAATATTGACTGTTTGGGCCCAATTTTGACATTTCCATATAGGGGTGTACTTACTTTTGTTGACAACAGTTTAGACATTAATGGCTGTGTGTTGAGTTATTTTGAGGGGACAGCAAATTTACACTGTTATACAGGCTGACGGAGAGAGAAAAAAATTGGATAGGATAGTCCCAAAAAATTGGATATTACAGGCCAATTTGAAAGTCTAAAAATAACTTAAAGTAGTATTACCTGCTCAGGTTCCCCATAAATATATAGATATATACCCCTATTAAATTCCCTCCATGTGTAAAACCATAGCCCACAAGACTTGCGCCTATTAAATCGGTCCTGTAAAGCAACCCGCCAACAACTTGCGGGGTAAGGGCAAGAAAGGGCTACAGGAAGTGGAAATTTTAACTGCACGCCCGCAAATCCCTTGATCTGTCAAGCCCGTAACTGTTACGTTCCAATCACACTATTAAATTGCAACAAATTCTCTGGCATTCAATCCTGTAAGCCGCAAATGGAGCCAAAAGGCCAAAGGGTACCAGAGAGGACCCGATAGTCTGTTAAAGCCCCATTCGTAGCACTGTAAATGCAAATATATACACAATACTGTACTTATAATAAAAGGGAAAGTGATGTTAGGTATTAGAATTAATAGCACAATATTCTCAAGCTTGCAAATCAGCAATATAAAATACTCTATTTCAATGTGTTAATGCATATAATGGAACTCGCATGGACTAGAATATTATATTTATTGATTTATCAATATTGCATTATCTCTAGAATATGGGTCCTATCGTAACTCGTAATTGAAACCCGTAAGACTTGGAAATCCAACTTCCATTTTTCAGTGACGTAATGATGACGATCTCTGTTGCCATTGGCTTTATCTAAACCCATTACTACAGGTTTGACTAATTGATTATGTTCACGGCCGTGCATCCAACGTTCGAAAAATGGTTTACGGGTTTGTGTCTCAAGCCGGTGACTCAAGGCATGTTCTAATTTAATAGCCAAATTTCAAGGACGCAGCCGTTGTGGGTCCCACGTTGTACTTACGGGCTTGGAATTTAATAGGACTGATGTGTCAGAAATTTTTGAGTACAGCCTGATGGCCCCTGAAAATGAGCCACCCTAGGCCTGGGCCTCGTGGACCTAGGTAGAAACGCCTGAATTAAAATAATAGAAAACAAATAGTCTGACTAGTTTTTCCTCCACTTGTCCTTACCTGTTTCAGGACTAGGTGCATTGGGAAGTTCTTATACAGTGTGAAGTATGAACACTTAATTAGACTTCCTCTCAAGTTTACTTTAAAGGCCAAGACCGACAATACAGTTTGCTCTTGATATTAATGCACCACCCCAGTGTCCTATTTGTATTATGCTCCTTTGAAGGGCTTGTTAAGGGGGGAAATGCATTTAGAAAATGAAAACTAAATAGCATTAAGTAAATAGCATTAAGAATTATATTTAGTATTGCTTAACTTGGAAGCAACATTTGTTTATATTCCTAACCCAAGTGAGAGACCTTCAGTGGGGATAAGATTTATATTTGGTTCTATCTAAAGACTGTCACAATGTTCTATAATTTAGAATAGAATCAGCTTCACAGGAGGCAAATAACGTGAGCAAATAAAAAAAAAGGAATTCCAATGTAAAGAATAATTGCATATGACTTAACAAACTATAAAAGCTGCATTTATTATTTTTACCTTCTAAAATAATTGCCCATTATTCCCATATAAAAACATTAAATATTAATAGCAAGTTCTGTACCAAATTAATATTATTTAACAACTAGCGACTTGCCTGTCAAAAATCACGGCAATAAAATTTGAAGCCATGGCAATGTTGTTTGCCACAGAATGTAAGGCTTTTGCTCCTCTGAGCACCTTTGGCGCTCATTGCGAGCCTCTCCCCTCGTGTACTTTTGCTCCTCTGAGCACCTTCGGCGCACGTTGTGAGCCCCTCGCTGTGCTCCTTCTCTTCTCGTGTACTTCAAGTTTCGTGCTTTAGTTGTTTCTGTATTTAAGTTTCGTGCTTTGCAACAATCATCTTCGGCGTTCATCGCAAAGACAGACATATAAGTACAGTGTAAAATATACAATTTTTTTAGTGCAGTGTAAAATAGAAAGAAAAATCAGGTCTCAAACCATAATAAAGTGATTTAAATATGTAACTGCTTTGAGAGTGCAGTGTAAAATGTAATTTTTTGTAGTGCAGTTGAAATTATAAATCTTTATTTTCCATTACTAATTACTAATTATTAAATTAATGTACGTTAATAATTAATTAGTAATGAATAAATGTATTCGGAAGTATGAAGCATTAATGTATTCACAAAGTAATGGCAGTGTAAAATATGCTATTTAGTGTATTTTTATTTTTTATATACCGTATATACTCGAGTATAAGCCGACCCGAGTATAAGCAGAGGCACCTATTTTACCACAAAATACTGGGTAAAATGAGTGACTCGTGTATAAGCAGAGGGTGGGAAATGTGCTGCCCCCTGTGTCCCTCTTGTGACCTCTGTGTCCCCCCTCTCTCTCCCGTGTCTCTTCTCCCCTCTCCCTTCCCTGTGTCTCTTCCCCCCCTCCTCATTCTCAACCTCCCTCCTCAACCCCACTCCTCATCCTCAACCTCCCTCCTCATCCTCCCTCCTCATCCTCAACCTCCCTCCTCAATCCCCTCAACCCCCTCCTCAACCCCCCTCCTCAACCTCCCTCCTCATCCTCAACCTCCCTCCTCATCCTCAACCTCCCTCTTCATCCTCAACCACCTCCTTAACCCCCCTCCTCATCCTCAACCTCCCTCCTCATCCTCTTTCCTCAACCCCCCCATCCTCAACCCCCTCCTTAACCTCCCTCCTCATCCTCAACCTCCCTCCTCATGCTTCCTCCTCAACCCCCCCATCCTCAACCCCCTCCTCAACCACCCCATCCTCAACCTCCCTCCTCAACCCCCCTCCTCAACCTCCCTCCTCAACCCCCCCATCCTCATCCTCCCTCCTCAACCCCCCCATCCTCAACCCCCGGGGTGGGGGTTAGAGAGACACAGGGGGGTAGAGAGACACGGGGAGGGGGGGTTTAGAGAGACACGGGGGGGGGGGGTTAGAGAGACACGGGGGGAAGAGTGACTCGAGTATAAGCCGAGGGGGCCCTTTTTAGCCTTAAAAAAAGGGCTGAAAAACTCGGATTATACTCGAGTATATACGGTATATATTTTTTTTATAATTATAATAAATTAATTATTTAATAAATTAATATCCTTTAATATACTATTTGTAATTAATATATCCAGCAATCAATATCCTGAAGAGCTAACAATCTCTTTTAATTTTCCTGCAGCATACAATGTACAGTTGGACTGTTGCTGCCCTGATGAGAAAGTGTCAGCAATGTGCCAATTGTGCAGTATAAATAGGCTGCGTGGTTTAGTCGGGTAAAGCGCCATTTTAGATTCGTAATGTTATTAGTTGCAAGTTAGTGTTGTAAAATGGTGGCGATTGTCTATGCGTTACGCGGGTGGCAAGCATTTTCTGTCTTTCCTAATAGTGTATTTTGTACTCCGTACTCCGAGGCTCGCAAACGTGATGACGAATCGCAGTTTGACAACTATTATATGTGATCATGTTCTTACAGTTAACTTACATGGAAGTTTATCATTTTTACCTCAGTCAGCCTTTCTGATTCACCCACTAATGATACTCTTATAGGAATCGCTAATGGTAGATAATTGGCAGTAATTTCTGATTACTTCTTGATGATGGATCTATTTCCCATGGGTGCACAAGTTTGTTCCTGGAGGGCCAGAAATATATATTTTCTGTGCACAGGTAAGTCAATCAGGATGATGGTAGAAGTGATCAACTCCCTGCAGCAGGGATTTCTTCAAATCCAGGCATGTGTGTGGCCCTCCAGTACCAACTTGTGCATCTATAGCAATGTAAGTCAAGTGCAAACAAAATATTTGGCATGTTCAAACCCTCTGGAGTAATGTATCTAATCAGTTTAGTTAGTCTCTGGGGTCTGAGCATGCCCAGTGTTTGATTTTGCAAATGACTTACACTGAAGACACTGGCCCCCATTCAATTGAGGTTTTGGGAGATCCAGGAGCCTGTAAGTGACGTTGCAGGCTAATTTGCTATTTAATTGGCGTCTTTTTGTGGGCTCCGATTGGCTTCCTAGTTAAGGCCTAGAAAAAATGTTAAACTCATAACTTACAGCATCCAGAAGCCTTTGATCTGTCACTTTCACAAGGCTAAAATCGCAAATCGCTATTCAATTGCTCAATTTCCCCAAGCCCGCAAATATTTTCACACCCGTAAACGGTAAATGATGAAGAAAATCCCACGAGTGCAAGAGAGAACCCGCAAGAGAGTAAAACACCTATTTGTAGCACTGTAAATTTAAATGAAAAATCACTACTGCACTGTAAATAACGGGGAAAGCGATGACAGACATTAGAATTATTTGCACAACAGTCTCAAACTCGCAAATCGGCAGGAAATAAAAATTACCTTTATGTTTCATTTCAGGGTTAAATCGATCTTGGGTATCAATGAGTTAATGCATATCAGGCCACCCATATGGACTAGAACCGTATTCGCATTACTTTTAATAATTCTGTATTTTTTGCATTTGCGAGTGATCTCATATCGGACCCCTGAACCTAATTGATTGACATGTAACCTCCATGTTTTACTGTCGTGATAATGACAGTCTAATTTTCTATTGGCTGATTCGAAATGGGCGGTTACCGGCTTGCTGAATTGCCCTGAACTGCTAAGACCCAGTGCATGGTTTACGGTTTACGGCTGTCTGCGATCGAGTTGCAGGCTTCGAATTGAAGATGGCCCAAATACAGTATATTTAGAAGTCCAGATAGTGATAATCAATAACTCACATCTCTGTAGTGCGTGCACCAGAAAGGTGGACTGATAGATCAAAAAAGTTTATGAAAATGCAATCTTTTAAATAAAATGCAGTTGATAAAGTAATTATTACCTATGAATCTATTCAATTTGAATGGAGAAAAAATCCAGTCTTGAAAGGAAAAGAACACGTTTTATGGATAATCCATAGAAGATGTTCTTTTCCTTTCAAGACTGCACTCTTTATCCAGTCAAATTGAATAGATTCTGTCAAAACATTACATCTTAGGATAACATTTGAAGGGCTAATTATTTATCTTATTCTAATTATTATATATGGCTTTAAATGATACCATATTTGGAACCTCCATGGTGTCACTGAGTTAAAGAAAACCAACATAAAAAGCAACACATATAGAATGTTTATTTTCGATGAAGAAACACTATTTTATAATGAACAAAATGTGCTCTTTTAAATGCATAATAAAAAAATGGCACTATTGTGTCCCTTTAAACTGCATCTATAATTTAGAATATGCAGGACACACTCCAGCTTTAGACTGGTTATCAAACAAATCAAAATCACTACAAAATGTTAACGCATTCCAAGAGTAACGTGATGTTGGATCTTTCAGTAGGAGCAGGAAATATATCTAGTTTTTAAAAAAAGATCTTTAATCAGGCTAGATAACATATTTCTCTGTGTTAGGAAAAATAAATAGTTGTGATTGAAAATTAAATTGATACAATCCTCACTTAGTGCCCAAAACACAGAATTTAGTTTCTGGTTTTAATACATTATGGATTAAACATGGCATGGTGTATGGTTCATGTCGTAATGTTTTGACGGTCCTGAAATGTTCTGACTACAGTCAAAATCAGAGACGAAACCTTAATCTGTAGCTGCACAGGAAGTACTGCATGTGGACACATAAAAATTATGATTCTCAATTTATATATATATATATATATATATATATATATATATATATATACAGACACTTTTTTTTGCAACAGGGGATTCTTGACATTTGCAAAGTGGAGGGTTTATGTGCAAATGTTTAGCAATTTGCAAAATCTAGGGAATCTTTGCCACTGTAAAGAAAGCTGCTACTTTGTGAAGTAAGTAATAAACTTGGAGTTATGTAATAAACTTGCCATGAACACAATAAATGGAGAAACTTAGACATTTTGAACACCTTGCTTATGAACAGGAATCAGTCTTGTCTTTTTTTCAAACATTCCTGATAGATAACAGCAAAAGAGGTGTGGATGGAGAAGGAGGTAAGTGGGAGAAGTTGAGCATTGTTAGATAATTGTAGCTCACTGAATTTGACACCAATCCCCCTCACATGCTCAGAAGCAGGCAAGCTTGTAATAATAAATGCAAGTTCTGCTCTTCAGAAATATGATCACCCTACTCACACCCAATCTCAGAAAAGTATCATACATGCTTCCTGGCGGTATTGACCTGCACATTTATAAAAAAAAAAGCTTTGTGACTTTTTCCCCTGGCTAATTATGCTCTTAAACTCAAAATGTCTATATATATATATATATATATATATATATATATATATATATATATATATATATATATATTTATTTATTTATTTTTTTATTTATTTTTTTATTTTATTTATTTTTTTATTTTATTTTTTTTCATTTTACACTGGCCCGCCTCATAATTATTAAATGACAGCGATAAAGTACAATAGCAAACAAAAAGAACCACAAAAGTACTACTTGCCAAAGTGTATGTATCATAAAATATATGAGAAGTTTATGATTTTTTTTTATGTAAAACATTTAATAATAGAATTTAGCCTATACTTTTTACACACAGATCTGGATTACTATTAACATGGTATGGAAAATAAAACCCAGCTTGAACAAATGTGTAAAAAGGCACCAAAAACTATTTGTGTTAAAAAGAATTGAAAGTAAAACTCACAAAATACAGCCTATGTTGCTTTTAACTGTTTTTTTTTCCCTCTTCAGTAAATAAATCTTTAATCATTTTAGATTTTAATATAATGTCAATCTTTAGATAAACAGATTTGTTAGATGAAATGATAACTGTAACTAACCACAGCCCAAGGAAGTGAATAACATTTGCAAGATGAGCACCTAATACACAGTGAAAACATTTGCACAAATCAGTTTGGTTGTGGCGGAAGGATGATTTATCCAGATTTAGCTCTAGAAATCTGAACCTGTCCTGCAATCGGTGTAGGTCATCAGTAAACTGGTTTAATAGGATTAATATTTGTATGATAACTCTTTTGCAGTCTGTGTTTTAGCACATGCTCTATTTTAGCCCAAACCCTTCTCAGCACTCTGATACTGTGTTTAAAGTGCTAAATCACATGGTGCATCATGTCTCTTGTTAGATCTTTCCCTTGTATGACACTTCAAGTGGTTTCAATCCTAACAGTGAAGTATGGAAGGAAGAAAAATGCCAGCTAATGTATTGATCACCCAGCATTCCCCTTAGGTGGTCTACCTCCCACCATGGTAACCATTGTAGCAGGCAGAGGTAACTTCTCATACAGAAGGAAAAGGAATGTTAATGACCTGTAACTCTTTCCTGTGAGGGCTTAGGTTTCCAGGCATTGATTATTATGTAGTTCCTTGTGCACATTCACTGCATTGAGATTTCCACTAGCACTGGAGTTCAGAGTGCATTTTTTGTACATACCTTCATTGTTCCTATAGGACACGTCATTCTCCACAGTAGAAATATATGGAAGTGAATTATGGAAACTTAGGAAATTATTCATCTCAGTTTTATGGTTAATACAAATATATTTAAACACAATATTAATATGAACCTTGTCTACCTTAATACAGTTATCCTTAGTTTTAATAAAAATAACATTTTTCTTAGCACTAAGGAAGGGTGCAGCATATACTTTTTATTTACATTAGGTTTATTTGAAGAACTAGATTTAAATACAGGCTTTTCTAGTTGCAAATCATTTCATTATCTATAATTAATTATTAATATTATCTACTGTTGGAAGCCATTGCCTCTTTTGAGCTTCTTGTTTTATTGCTCTCTGCTCACTTCTTGGGGCTGATATATTAGCAGAGGCAGAGCAACCGCCGGTGTAGATGGTGCAATATAATAATAATGTATTTATAATTTAAGAAAAAATGTGTGGGATCCCCAAAATTGTTTTTGCACCGGGGCCCTCCTTTCACTAGCTACACCACTGTGTATTAGCTTTTCTCACTCAATTAAGCCCCTAGAGCATGTTCTTGTGAGAGGTGGGCAGAAAGCGAGCTGCATATGCCTCTTCTTATGCAATTGCAGCTTTTTATTTGTTCACATGATCATGTGGAATAGTATCTAGCACAGTAGTTTGCATTCGGTGGGCCAATGGTAAGCTGCTGATGTGAGGTCTTTGCTTTAGTAGATGCAATATGCCCATCCTCAACATAGTGACACACCCTAGTGGAAAGAAAAAGTATTCATCATTTTTTGTAAATGCGGATCAGCAGAAATAAAAAGGGTAGTTCTTATCGCAGCATAATGACATATAGCTATTAATAAATTAAAGGCTGTATTATTTCTTTACTTTCTGAAACAATATGCCCCTTGTCTAGCGTAGTTCTACAAAAGCAGTGATTCTGAACCACTGGTCCTAAGATCAGTGCCAGTCCCTAAGAGTTTATCTCCTGGTCTAGGGGAACAAAGTGAGATGAGGAGAGTCTAATACTTTAAATATCACCACAACCATTAGTCAAACTTATATATAAAGTATTGATTAATTTTTCTTCAGCTAAAATGTACTCAGTTCAAAGCAGTGTAAAACTGAATGAAAAGTTGGTCACATTTATTATCACCATGTTTCAACATGTTGTAGTTCTCAAAGACAGTCTCCAAGAGCACTGGAAGGAAACCAGCAACTCTCCAGACCAATAAGGTTAAATGGCCATTTACCTCACTATAAGTGCTCTTCATGGTGTGAAAGAGCATAAGATTGTATTTTAATATGATCTTAAAAAAAGTTTTAGGTCTGTTTACAAACACACTGTGTCCTGCCTACTGACTATTGCATGATTAAGAACTGCTGATGCTGTGCAGTGAAGACTCTGTGAACACAAAGATTTATAGTTTTTCCCCTGAACTCAGGAATGCAGCAGGAGATGTTAACCCCCAACTAGGTAATTGCAGGACTCCTTTCTCTGCACAGATGAATTTGTGAAGGGTTAACTCTTTTTTTCTTATGCTCACTGCACGGGTCTGTCTGGGGGGCACTGCCAGTGACACACATAAACAGAGATTTTATTTATCAATTTATTTATGAAAAATGTACATATTTCAAAAATTCAAAAAGTATTTTAACATGCTTTTAGGGGATCTTTACAGCAGTGTGCTCCAAGTTGTACTGAATTAAGTGTCCCTTTAAGAACCACTGAGCATATTATAAATATAACACTACAGCTAACTTTTAAACATACTGGACAAATAAGGGTCCTTGCTTGTGCCAGTTTACAATAAAGAGGAAATTATTTGTTTAATACAAAATGTGCGGCTACTCAATAAAATGGCTTTATGCCAGGAGTAAGTATGAACCATCAGTTGACTATTGTAAGGATGATGTAATCAATTAATTTTTAAGTAGCTCTGCAAGGTTCAAAAAGGAATCATGGTCTGTGCTCCTTAGTTTTATATATTTGTATTTAAATGATCTCAGAAGGGGTATTTACATAAAGAAGGAAGCCTAGCTAAAGGCACTATTTAAGTAATGCATATGTTATAGATATGGAAGCTTCAGAAGGCATACAGTATTTGAGCCCAAATTCACTAAGCTTAATGTTTTGTCACAAATGAGTTGTGGAATTTCTTATGTCTACAGAGCCTCTTTTTCACTTTAAATAGTCAACATGATTACAAGACATGTCTTGCCTCTTTATTGAAAAGCTCTAATTTTTTCTCAACATAACCCAATGGGCCAGACAAATCTAAAGCCAGAGACGAGTAGGGTAACTAGACTTACTCAGGTTAGTGATGGTCGCCATCTACCTCAAATGGACTCGCTCACTCCAAATCAAATATTTTTTTTAGGTTATAAGATCATGATAAACTGTCCATGTGTTGTGTTATCAGTTTAAGTGTATCAATGATTGAAATGCCCATTCTGTTGTTGCTGCATTTATATTATTATCTCTTATTTTTTACAGTAGTGCCAACACATTCAATAGTACTGGGGTACAGTAAAAACATTTCGGGGGTATTGGAGGATGGTTTTAATTTTACTGTATGTGTGGCCAATAACTTAGCTGATGTGTACAGCTTTTATTTCTGTAGCATTATGAGTGTCCAAGAGTACTCTTCAGGAAATCCTTTAGAGCCCAGTCTAATAACAGGAACCTATCATGTTAGGTGACCTTGTGTGCTCAAGCCCAACATGTGAATATATATATATAACTTGTTCTATTGCATATACTTAAACCTATTCTATCTATCTTGGATTTCCCAGTTAGACTGGTAAATAAGCACTGTCTGCTTTGTGCTTGTAACCTGTGTGTCTGTTTAGTTTTTATGTATTTAGTAAGAGTTATCAGGAAATCATAAACTACAATAAAGTAACACACAACCTAGCTGGGAGAAATCACAAATGAATTTCTAATGACAAACAAACTAGATAGGGCCAGTTACACCTATATCATTGATTAAACTTGATGATTGCTTAAGGACACTATACTGTGGGTTACAAAGTTAATATAAATGCCCATATCTTATTACCATCATTGTCTTATTCACACTTTCATTGATTTTTGTTGTTGATGAAGTTGCCTTCAGTAGCTCTTACTCCTTTTATTTCAAACATATTTAAATGCTCTAGTCCATAAAACAGCAGGTGAGGACAAGGTAAAGAGAATATATTGTCTCTATGAAAAAGAATGCACTGATTATTGGTATGAATTTAGAATAATATGGTATAATTTAGAACTCTGTGGTTACATATCTTATACAAGGTACAACAATGTTAGTTTTGAAACAAACAGAACAAGAAGTAATGATCCTCACTACTCTTAAAAAGTAATTATTCTAAAGTCTTGCACAGTTCCTTTTGATTTTCAAATAATGAATAATCTTGTATTTTAAATACAAGTTCTCCACGCATTTCTAAAATTACATTTTCATGAAAAGTATTTTTGTAATGCATGTACTGTGAATTTGTTATATAAGGTTATATGGTTATATAAGGTAAGTTTTGTGTTTTGTAATGTGAATTTGCATATATTATTTTTTTGTGAAGAATTTATGATATATTGCATATAAAGTCAAACACAAAACAAACAAAACTTAAACAAAACGCAAAACTTACCTTATATAACAGAAGATAAAATATTATTTTTTAAATAATAAATACATTTAATTTGCATATTCATTGAAAATATCTTTAATGAATGAATCAAGAAAGAAATTCAGAATGGCTAATTGAATTCACTTAAAAACAAGTAACTTTATATTATAGAACACAGGTGTTTCTGAGGAAGATGTTATCAATATTTTAATATAAACATATCTTTAATAGCTGTGATGGGACATTAAACAAGGTGTTACAGATATGACATTTTATGGATTACCTATATAAATAAATGTGATCAAACTTTATCATAGATTTCCATGACTGTACTGTAGCATTTATTTATTTTTCCAAATTTAGTGTTTTACATGATTTTTAAACTGCATATATAAATTCTTCATTCTACTAACAAACATATTTTTGGACTAATATCTCAAGTTAATCCTGTAATGTTTTAAAAGAATTAAAAATAATTCTCTAAAATTTGGCAATTCTAGTGTTTTATATAACATGTAGCCGAGTAAATTCTAAAAATCTGCATTTATATTTGATTTCTGGTCAACTTTGTGTATTCTAAAACATTTTGTATGTACACTATAAGAAATACAAAACTGATTTTCTATTTTATTTTCTGAAACAGAGATGGAACTAGGTTCCATTTGCATTTATTACATTGGTCCACATCTATTCCACAGTAAAGAAGAATTAGTCTAATATTCCGATTAATGAATGAGAAAATAAGAGTTGATAAATCCTAGATTTGAACATTTGAATATATTGTGAAAAAATTATCTAGTTCCCCTTTTTAACATCAGGTATATTTGCAAAGGATTTTAAAAGGATTTTCGAATTGCTTGTATTAGGAATTGATATTTTGTTAATATTTGATTTAATACAAAAGATTGAAAGATATTTTTTTCAGTAGGATGTCATCTGTTTGAGTGTACAGTATTGCTTTGTTAACTTAAAATGTTCTTTAATTTTTAAAAAGGTTTTATAATGCAGGGTTAATACATAGTGGAGTATTTGGTTAAATAAATTAATATACTGGCTTTACGCCAGATAATAAATGCTGATTTATGATTTATGTAGTAGTAGTAGAATTAAAATATTTGTTGCACAACTTACGGTATTTAAAGCTTCTAAACAAAGTATTACTATTTTTAATCTTGCTGAAGATATAATTTTCAGAGTTTATTGTTTTGTAAATCCATGCCTCCATGACTTGGTTAAAGTTGGAACAAATGCTTTCAAATAAAATAATTAAAAAGGCTATTCATTTTTCAAAGGTATCTCAGGGGAGTTAAAATTGACTTATTATGGAACACATATATTATTAAGGTAAAGCTGTAATTACAATAAAGTTAATGCTGCATTATATTAATAGAGGTAAATTGGACCAAGTATTTTTTGGATTAATAATATTATATATGGAGTTATGTTTTATGTTAGAATACACGAGTTCAAAATAGTGATTTTAGCAACAATTAATCTAGGAATTGTTTTAAACCATTTACAAAAATGTAAGAAGACATCTGTACATAGAGCTATTTATCATTTTCTAACATTAAGAACCAATGTTGTAATATAATTAATCATTCATGTCTTATATATATATATATATATATATATATATATATATATATATATATATATATATATATATATATAAATATATATATATATATATATATATATATATATATATATATATATATATATATATATATTGTAAATAATAACCATGCAGTATGCCCTAACAATATACAGAAAAAGTATAATACATAAATCCAATATGCACTAGTCCAAAATATTTTATTTAATCCAGTAATAATTCTTCATTCGTGCCTTTTAGATATATCATAAATTATAACGCTATTTTTTACCATTTCATGTTAATTTAATAATATACAGATAACATATAATACATAAAAAAAACAATAATAAGATAGTAACTCAAAAAAACAAGGTTATGTTAAAATTATCTATATCAATGGTGATTTATTTGAAATTATGTAAATGTAATCATCTATGGATGATTTTGCAGAAAAAATCAAACTACTACTTATTTTTTGTATATATGTGTTTAGTATTTATGTTGCCTGAAACATTATTATTATTATTATTATTATTATTATTTTTAGCCTGATTTCAGCCCTTCAAAATAAGTATTTTTTTGTTCAGGAAACTAAAAGATTATAAACGTTTCAGGAAATTATATTTATAATTAGATATTATATGGTTACATAAAGTAATTATATTTGATAGTTTTGACACTAGATTTCTTATAATCATCAATATGTCATTTCTTGGTTTCTCTGGTAGATGGTCATTGTTTTTTTTACAAAGGTAACACATTAGTCACTTCCTGATTATTGCACTCTGCACTGTATGTCCATGTTACTTGTTTGTTCCACATGCCACATAGGCTCAGGTTGCAAAGTATGCACATATGTTTATATTTCAAACCCATGCAATTACACCATTTGAGTGTGCATAGAAATGTAAGTGCTTGCTGACTATAGAATGTGTGCAGGTCTCTGTCTTATGTTCGTTCTAAGAATACAAGGCAAGAATAAATAGTGCCAGCTTATTTCACTCCCCTCCCCCAAAAATGTAATTAGAAACCCTGGGAAGGTATTTTCTACACAGTTCATAAACTTCAAGTTGTGATCTAAGAAGGAATGTAGAATAGGGTTAGTGAGGGTACTCGGAGCATGCTAGCAGATGTTAAATGCCTATACAAACTTGCAAAACATAATCTTCTAGGAAGTGGCTTTGACTGTGGATATCCCACAATGCACACGTGTATTTCAATTTCTCTTTGCAATAAAAACATTGCTGGTTTTTACATATACTACCAATGCATAGGAAGATATACCATACAATAGGGTGTGTTTGTAACTTGAACGTTTGCTACGTAAAGGAGAAATAATGTATTCTAGACTGTAAGCTCTCAGGAACAGTGTGGTTCCTTTATTATCACTATATTTACCACTAAACAGTCTAAAATATTAAACAGCCATTCATACTTTAAAATATTTGAACACACGGACACATATTCATATGTATATTTCATAACGGCGTATCTTTACTAGTTGCCATGGTTGGTCACTTGTTCAATTAGTTTATTTCAACTCAGCGTACGGTTACTGATATTATTGTAGTTGATATTATTGTAGTGACTGCACACACCTTTGTATTAAACAAATTGACTCACTGACCAACAGCGGTAACTAGTATATATAGTGATGTGAAATGAAATACTGCAAATTTAAAACAGTAAACAAAAGGAAAGGAACAGATGCTAATACATGTCAAATCGGATTATCATTATAACTTTGAATACCAAACACCCACTGTACATAGCCCTCCACAAGAGACATTAGTGTGGTCACTAAAATGAGTTACTGCAGCCTGTCAGTATATTTCCATGCGTGGAACAAAAATATGTCAGGGCATAGAGTTAGTCTGTACTATTCATCAAAGGGATGTCTCATGTATGCTCAAAAGACCACTATGGTCACCTTTTTTCTATGTGGTCTTTTGTTTAACTAAATATAATAGTGGGCAAAATGTTATATGGTCATTTATACAACTGATCTTGATAATGGACAACCTTGGCCCCTATTTAGTTGAGAAATTGCTGTTTACTACTGCTATTCAATTGGCGTCTTTTAGCGAGCAACAAACAACCTACAGGTTACAGGCTGAAAATACCTGTTGTCAAAATTGTAACCTACAAAGTTGCAATTGCTAAAATCGCAAATCGCTATTCAATTGCTACAATTCCTCAAGCCGGAAATGTTTTCACACCTGTAAATAGCAAATGTAGAAAAAATCCTACGGCTACCAGATAGGACTCGCAAGGAGGTTAAACACCTGATCGTACCACTGTAAATACAAATAAAAAATAAAAACTGCACTTTAAAAGATGGGGAAAACAGTGAAAGACATTAATTAATTGCACAACAGTGTTGCAAATCTGCAATCAAAAATGTTTTTTTGTTATGTTTAATTTCGGTGCCATATCAATCTTGGGGATCAATGAATTAATACATATCAGGCCACCCACATGGACTACTGCCGTTAATGTTTAATATTTTGTACATTGCCGGATTGCGAATCTGATTGCATATGGGACCTTGAAATGCTAATTGATTGATGTGTAACCTCCATGTTTTACTGATGTAATGATGACGGACGGTCTCATCTTCTATTGGCTGTTTCTAAATCGGTAGTTACGTATGGCCTTGCTTAATTAATCATGCTCACGCTCTGAAATTCTACTTACTATTGCATGGTTTACAGTTTCGGCTTACGGCCTGTAAATTGCTGGCTTGTTCAATTAAATCATTCTGTAATTGTAGCAAATTTCAAGCCTGCATACATATGGCCTGTATAACATTATTATTATTATTATTATTATTATTATTAACCTTTATTTGTATTGCACCAACATATTCGGGAGCGCTGTACAGGGGATACAAACAAATGGAGCGCTCTGTTTTGAGCTTAGAATCTTTGCAGGAAGTACTTTTTTCCAAAGCACCCTCCAAGATTGGAAACTTGCTACTTCAGGCAGAGACTTGGGGAGGAAAAGATAGGGGATAGCAAGGGTGAGGAAGAAAGTGAAAGTTTACTTAGAAATGTATTTGACATAGTGAGGTGAACGGCTCAAGTGTGTACTATGTTATCTGTCCCTAGTGGTCAGATAATGTAACCTGCTAATGGAAATGTCAGGTCAGGCCCTGGGTTAGGAAATATATCTCCAGAAGCCAGAAGGAGAGAGAAGGAATGAGGAGATAGTGAGTGGAGGCAAGAGTGTAGCTCAAAGGAGCATAAAAGCGGAGATGAGAGCATGGAAGGTGAGATGGTTATGTTGGAGACATGATGTGGATAAGTTGAGAGGAAGAGCCTGAGGAAATGGCAGCAGGTTAAGAGGAAGAAGGCGGCAGCAGGAAAAATTGTGTAAAGGTTAAATTAGGAGGTGTTTCTAATTGATCAGCTGAAAGGAATTTGTGTAATTCAATAAAATTAGAGCAAACTGGGAATGGGAAGTGCTGGTGTGTAGTTCTGTTGGATCTGTGCAGGGCAGGAATGATGGATGTTGAGAGGAACAACTGTTAGAACACAGGATGTTATTAGAGTGTGATAGGAAGGAGTTTAGGGAAGATTTGAAGGGAGGGTGGGGGAAGGCTTACAGATACAACTATAGAATTAAATAGGTCTACAAAGTAACAATGTCCCCAAAAATAATAACAGTTAAATCCAAAATATATTTCCTTCAAGATTCTTAAATATACCTTAGAAGTGGGACTGGTGTGTAGTTCTATTGGATCAGTGCAGGGCAGGAATGATATCTTAGAAGTGGGACTGGTGTGTATTTCTGTTGGATTTGTGCAGGGCAGGAATTATATCTTAGGAGTGGGACTGATGTGTAGTTCTGTTGGATCTGTGCAGGGCAGGAATGATATCTTAGAAGGTGTGTAGTTCTGTTGGATCTGTGCAGGGCAGGAATGATGTCTTAGAAGTGGGACTCGTGTGTAGTTCTGTTGGATCTGTGCAGGGCAGGAATGATATCTTAGAAGTGGGACTGGTGTGTAGTTATGTTGGATCTGTGCAGGGCAGGAATGATGTCTTAGAAGTGGGACTGGTGTGTAGTTCTGTTGGATCTGTGCAGGGCAGAAATGATATCTTAGAAGTGGGACTGGTGTGTAGTTATGTTGGATCTGTGCAGGGCAGGAATGATGTCTTAGAAGTGGGACTGGTGTGTAGTTCTGTTGGATCTGTGCAGGGCAGGAATGATCTCTTAGAAGCGGGACTGGTGTGTAGTTCTGTTGGATCTGTGCAGGGCAGGAATGATATCTTAGAAGTGGGACTGGTGTGTAGTTCTGTTGGATCTGTGCAGGGCAGGAATGATACCTTAGAAGTAGGACTGGTGTGTAGTTCTGTTGGATGTGTGCAGGGCAGGAATGATGTCTTAGAAGTGGGACTGGTGTGTAGTTCTGTCGTATCTGTCCAGGGCAGGAATCATACCTTAGAAGGATATAGAAGGACCCATAGAAGGAAAGGTTTTAGTAATGTTTGAATAAGCTTCCCTAAATCCTCTAGTTTTGGATTAGGACATTTGCAGTGATTCTGCTGCAAATACTATAAACAAATGGCCATACAAGTACAATACTTCAAGAATCTCCCCTTTTCTCATTCAAGAATGCATTACAACTTTAATGTTAATGGCCAAAGTTTTCTGTCTTCCGTATGATCTCTCCTTTCTAAATTACATTGATCTTAGCCTACTATACTCACTACAACGAGTATTATCACCAGGCTGACCACCCCTTATCTGATACTCCCCTATTTCATTTCCCTAAATCAGCATACTAACAATCTGCTAGTCTGAAATAAACCCTGGGTTGCTTAACACCTCATAATAAGTATTATCATCAATACAATGTTGTCAACTTTATTAAATTGTTTCACGCCGTCTTTAAAAAGTTAGTCCACATCATTCTTTCTATACCACAAATATAAAAAAATGAAAAATATATAATTTAATAAATAGGTATAGCATGGAAGGAATATAGCCACAGCCTCCGAGGAAGCCATATATCTGGCAAAACAACTGTTAGGCTGGCCCTTTTTTAGCATTTAGGGCCCTTTATCACATTGGAGATTTTTTTCTTTATGGTACAGCCTATGAGTTGATCAGCTGTGAATGTAAAATAGGGTTCATTGTTGTTTTTTATTATACAGTGGCCTCATTATTCACTATCACAATCAATTAGTGGGCTATTGTGATGAAGTCCGCAATATCCTTTAGGAGTATGTGACTCTATTTCTTTTATCTCTTGCGGGGCTCTTAGCCAGATTTGGGTTATCTCTTAGAGTGCATTCCAGGTAGGAGGATCCACAAAAGGTCATAGACCTAACCTTCTAAGCTATCCCTTTTTATTAGATTACATATAATTCATTTGATTTATGTGGTTTGGAAAGAATGTTGTGGATTCATTTTTTAAAGACGGCGTGAAACAATTTAATAAAGTTGAACATTTTCAGGTACTCCCTACATTGTATTGATGATAAATCTGCATACTTACCAACAGTTCTTCTTTTGTGACATCACACTTTCATAGGGACTGCACCACACCTGTGCTGTACGACTATTCAGATAAGACTGGAACCATGCAAAAGTAGTGCCCCAATAGCAATATTGGCAATCAATGCATGGTGGATAGGATGAACTAATGTGTCAAACGCAGTTGACAGATCAAGCAAGATGAGGATGGAGGAAAGTCGAGCATGGGATGCTTCAGCTAAGTGGTTTTGAACAGAGAGTGTCTGTCTCTGTGGAATTGTGGAATGGTAGGGTCCGGAAACCAGACTGACACAGTGAATATAGTGAATTGGTCATTGGAAATTCAGGTAGTCAGAATTGTATAAGGCTTTTGGAGAAGTAGGATAGGAGAGAGATGGGACTGTAACTACTAGGAGGAGAAGAATTTGATAAAGGTGCCACATAGCATTACAAGCTGTTGGCCACTATAGAGACAGACAAGCAAACTGAAATCCTAACTGGCACATCAAAGCAGCTAATTGATATGTAAGACGCTCATTTGCATATAAATGCAGCAACAACACGTAACTTCCCATGACTAATTCACTTTAGAAAAAAGAATAACACAACATATAAACCATTTTTCATGCTCTTTAAAACTAACCTAAAAAACAGCAACTTAATTTTGGGGTGACCAAGTCCCTTTTAACGAGTGGGTGAAGTTTTCACATGCTACTGAAGGATGAAGAGGATAAAGGGGAAGAGCTGTGGCACTATTGAAGCATGGATTGGGTCCTTGGCGGCTGTTGGTCCAGCTCTTGAGATCAAGGTACTAACTTCAGCTGATGATGTAGGGATGAAGGTGGACATTTTATTGACTGTGCATGGTAGTTGAAGTGATTGGTGAGACTTACTGCTTCAAAGTTCTGTGGAATGAGATGAACAGATGTTGGAGATCTTGCTGGTAAAGTATGAGGAGAGGTCTTGGGCTGTGAACATCGAGAGGCTTGAGGTATGTTGGACATTTACTGGATGGAGTTGGATATTTAGTGTGGAGTGTAGTTGTCTGAGTAGGAGCTAAGGAGGTGATGAAGTTTGGGAAATATTTCAGCTTTTGTGTTTCAAGGTAAATGAGAAACTTTGAGAGGGTGGTAGGAGCAAACATTGGTAGGAGGATTTGCATAGGCATTCTGCTTGATGTAGGGACCATTTCTGTTGTTTTAATGTGGAAGGTAGTCATTGTTGAGGATGCTTGTGTGAGGGGGGTGAATAGACAAGGAAATGCAAGAGAAAAGAGAAAATCGGACGAGAGAGTAGTTATTGCCAGGTCAGTAGGAAGGGTGGAAAAGTCAGAGTTTGTGGGAAGCTGGGAAGACACAAGGGGTAGTAAGGCATGATGATGATTTGGCATATGATGATTGCATTGGGAGACAGGGCTATAGGAGGTGGAAGAGAGATGGTGAGGTAATGAGGAGACGATCTTAGGGGTGGTGTATGGACTGATATGATTGTAGAAACTGTGCATTCAGAGAATAGTATCAGATCCAGGATGCTTCCAGAGTAATGGATCATGGGAGATGGTAGAAGAAGCAGGCCAATCAATCTATCAGTCTGTCTAACTGTTGCATATAGATATTACATATATGTTATAATTTGTGTATGGATATTATATGTTTTTGTCAGGGGCGGCTTGTGTATAGGGGCAAATGGGCACCTACCCTCCCAAAATTAATGCACTGACTTAATCCCCTCAATCACTTACTTAATTGTATAATTTATATAATAAAAAATGTTTTATCATGTTCAATATTCTGTTTTTTTAATAGCTGCTGCTGTCACATAACATTTGAAAACCCTCTGTGTTGCAGTTAAACACACTGACTTATCACATCTAGCCTCCTGCTGGTGACTTGCCTAGTAATACAGATCAAGGTGAGAATTAAAAAAAACAGTCACAATGCAGTCTATGTCCAAACTGTGCTCAAACCGATAGATCTGAGCCTGTCTGTTAAACGCAGCATCACCCAATCAGAATGTCCGGGAGGGAAAAGTCCTGTATCCTACAGGGACTGTACCTCTCACAGTCCACCTGGAAGTGAATACATTGTGCAATCTCAATAAAGTTTATTGAAGAAAAAAAAACTTGCAGCTCACAGTGCATGCAGAGGGAGCTGCGTATAAAGCTTCAGTTTTCTCAATACTCACACACCAAGCTTGTCACCTGTCTGTCACCACCCCAGCCTATACCAGGAGCAGAGGCAGAGCTCAGGTGAGTCCATATCCCTCTCTGTGTCTTGCTGTTGTTGTTTTGTCATTCAGTCGTGTCTGACTCTCAGTAACCACATGGAGGCAGCACACCAGGTACATCTGTCTGTGTTTCTGGTTGTGCTTATTCATATGGTTTTTATGGCAAACATACTGGAGTGGGTTGCCAGTTCTTACTCCAGTGGACTACATTTTGTTTGACCTCTCTAAAATGACCTGCCCATCTAGGGTGACCCTTCATGATATAGCTCACAGCTTCATTGAGGTAACAAGCCCCTACACCAAGATCCAGAAGAGGTCCTATGTCTTAGTCTCTAAGTTCTTATATATTTTTAAGGAGAAGGTATACTTACTTTTGGGGGAGATCTTTTATTGTATGTGTAAGATATATATATAATGTGTATATATGTATATATATATATATATATATATATATATATATATATGTGCGAGCGTGTATATATATATATATATATATATATACTAATTAACCACTCAAATATTCTTTTTGCGATAAAATAGTAATTATGTAAAGGCAGCCTTTACTCAACTGAATAAATATTTTGTAAAAATATTTTTTACAAACACATAGATTTATTCAAATTAATTGTTTAAAGATAATAATGATTAAAATGGAGGGAGAAACAAAACAGTACTGAGCCACTGGTTTTTGTGCTTATGTATTTAAAAAGCAAACATTTATTTCATCATAAGCACATATATGTGACATGCAAATATTCAGTGTTGTCTTTAGATTTCACAAGATTTGCCCAAGGACCATTCAAATCATTGCCACCCCTCTTCACATTTCTCTTTTCATGCAAAAAATGGGTATTGTCCCTTAATCTATCCAGGTTAAAACATGAGCCTTTGTCTCTGAGTTTTACTTGCAGTTTAAGGCTGGTCTTATATTATTAACAATAATTCATTTGTATAGTGATTTTCTCCCAAAATAGTCTCCAAACCAATTAAGCAGTGAAAGAACTAACACTCTGGAATTTTTGAGGTGGCTGTTTGTTAAACAATGCAATCTGTAAGTTTTGTGCAGTGATTGAAGATGTATCACATATATAGTTGTCAGCATTGCGGGCTTAACAAAAGTCGTTGGTAACGCAATGTTAAAACTGCGGGCTCGCACAACGAGGGCCGCGGTTGCTGCCAGGCAATGAGCGCTGAAGGCGCTCATTGTGCTGGTGGAGATAAGCGTAACAGGCAGTATGGGCCGCAACTGCAAGCGTCGTGAAGCGAGACGCTGCGTCCCATAACCACAAGGCCCGTGGAACTACCAAATTCCTGCCAGGGGAGGACTCACGATGAGCTCCGGAGGTGCTCATCGCGAGGCCCCCCAGCCTCACATCACCTCCAAAGTACCTGGTTCCTGCCAGTAGACGGGGCTGCAATAAGCGCCGAAGGCGCTCATTGCAGGGCTCCCGATGAGCGCCGGAGGCGGTCATCGCGAGGCCCCCAGGGTTCGCATCACCCCCAGTGTCTCCTCCCTCCTTCCCCTCATCCCTTTCCCCCGCTCCAATTACTCCCACCTCTCCACTCACTTACCTTCATCAGCTGCTCCTGCTGCTCTCCATTGAGTCTTCTGGCTGTGTCGGGACCCGGCATATACCCGACTTGAAAAATGTAAAAAACACTTACAGTACTGATCCATATGCAAAATTACAAAAAAATAAAAGCAAAATAATCCTTATTAGTGTAAAAAAGCCCACAATAATATAAAAAGTAAATCATGATGAAAAATAAAAAAATTGAAGCTAAAATATTGAAAATGAAGCAAAAATAGCTACAAACAGGTTTGTCCCACAGTTAAGGAATAACAATATTGACCCCCTACATATCATACAATATATAATTGGGAACATTAATAAAGAAAGAGAAAAAACAGAATAGATGGCTAGGACCTCAATGGGTGCCTCATTACTGAAGGATAGCTTTACCAGCTTACCCCAGATCTAAATAGGAACAGCTCTAGCCAACCTACACTATCCTAAAGACAAGATAAAACAATGGATAGGATATAGTACAAAAATAACAGGGAACAAATAATGAAAAAAATAATACTAATAATAATCACAATGTGACCTACCTATAAATATATAGTGCAGATTATGGTCCGCATATAATAGATATCCAGAAAATCTGTGCTACTTTACATATGGTACAGTGCAATTTCTAACTACACAGGGTGAACGTTTCACAATAGAACTATATATGTACACAGCACAAATACAGCATTGTAATCCACATATAATATGATAATAGATATCCAGAAGATCTGTACTGCTTTACATATGGTACAATGCCAGTTGTAACTAAACAGGGTAAAATATCACAATAGAACTATGTATTGTAATCCACATATAATATAATAGATATTCAGAAGACCTGTACTGCTTTACATATGATACAATGCCAATTGTAACTAAGCAAAGTGAGGGTATCACCATAAAGCTATGCATGTGCTCAGAACAAATGCTGTATCACATATATAGTTGTGAGCATGCGAGTTGTTTCTAACGCTTGCGGGCTCGCACAGAGAGCCGCGGCCCTCGCAAAGCGAGGGCAGTGGGCGAGGGCCTCAGTTGCTGGCATAGAGCGCCGAAGGCGCTCCATCACAGCAACTGCGAACCTCGCAAACTTTACGTTGCAACTCAAACAACACGACACACCAATTACGACCCTCGCAAACTTTTCCTCGCAACGCAAACAACATACGACACACGTAAACACACATTACGACCTCGCAACACTCGGACGCAACTCGCGAACATAAAAACATTTAATACACACAACACACACATAAAAAGCTTACCTACAGCAAGAGGAACCATCCAGGACCTCAAAAAAGCAAGTTACACTTTCATTTCAATAAAAATAAAAGAGTTTAGACACTAAGAAAATCGCTAAGCGAGAGAAAAAATGGCAGACGAACAAAACGAAAACGAGGCTACAGCACTCTAAACACGGAAAACACCACTACACACTCGCAAAACACCACAAGAAACTCGCAAAACACCACTAAGCACCTACAGATAATCCGCGAAGACGCATACCACAGATTACCCGCCATTTTACGCTAATGCGGAAGTACACCACTACGCTAACGGTTTCGTCTCGCGCACGCACAGTGTTACACTGCACGCATTCACCACGCTTACACAGCAGCTCCACACCACTAATGCTGCAGGAACATCAAAACAGATTGTCAGCTCTTCAACACAATGCTTCAAAATAGGTAAAGTATATTCATTTTTTTAATGTATTATATATTTCATTATTATACATCAAAAAGCATTAGCTACCTTACAATTTCATTGCCGTCATTTTTTGACGGGCAATTCGCTTGTAGTATATAATGTATACCAGGATATAATACCATGAAAAAACTACCAATATGGCTGACCAGAGTAAAACACTCTAATCACCACTATAATATCACCTATACAGTAATATTAAAGGTAAATGAGCAGTCAGATCACACTATGTGTCATTAATATCTGCAGGTAAATGTACCTACACACAGAAATTAGCCATGTACATTAAGGGAACATAATGTCCCAAACTTATCTGAAGACTTTCACCATGCTTCTGATCCTCTCCACCGTGGGACAATGTGTGACATCATAAGCGCAGTTCAGCCAAAGGTGCTTTTCGCTACTGCTTCTTAATTGGCTGATTGGATTAAATAACGCTGTTTATTGAAGAGGTTTGGTGGCACAAAAAAAGGCGAGGCAGCCATCTAGGTTATCTCTTTCCCCAAAAATGAATCCTGCACCTGTTGAGTCCATGCAAAAAACAAACAAACCCCAACATAGTGCCACATGTTATTTTAATAACCCATTCTTTTTACTTTATCATGTGTAATGTAAATGATAGTCATACTGTATGTATTTACATTGCATGTCCGTATGTTTATTAGTGTCTGTCCAGCAGTTTATTTGATCACAGGTACCCTTAGATGAATATTTTTAAACTCTTGCATGTAAAGATGTTATAAAGATAACATAATGCTATAGAAAGTATTGCATTTATTAGTACTTTATATTCAAATAACAGTATTGTAGTTCATGGTACAGCACAGCTTTGTGCTATAATCCATTGTGACACACTGCCTACCCATCTGGTGGGCTCTCATTGGTAAGACAAGCCTATCTACCTAACATTATCTCTACAGCAGTGTAAGTTGTTTACCACAGAGGATGGGGCACGGTATACCTACAGCTTGTGCTTACAAACCAGAAGGCTTTTGGCCAGTATGAAATGATGGACAGTCTCATAAGAGCACACTTTTATGACCATCTTTTTTGATAATAAAGAAGCATATCATTGACAGGGTCATAAACAAAGATCCCATGGCAAATATATGTATGAAAGAGAAATGTATTCCCCTCACTTGTGATTTCACAAACTGCATTATAATAAATGCACATTTTAAGGATAGAATATATATATATAATATCTCCCCTCACACGTTTTGTACAAACTATTAAAATAGCTTCTTAAATGTCTACCAAGAAAAGATTTAATGGGTAGCATGTGTGTGGTAATTTTAGGTGATTAGGCTAATAACTCACTGTGGTTTGAACATATTCATTCATTTCCACATTTCAGTTCACTTTGCATCTACACTGAAAACAATAGATCCAGATTCCAATGTGGTAATTTGCAATTATTACCCATTCAAAAGAGATATCAGCCTATGTTCCAGTAGGTGGATCAGAAGGTTGATTGGCATGTAAAACGTCAAATGTAATCCTAAAGTAAGAAACTGTTTTTTAAATAACATCCAAATGATCGAGTGTTTTTTTCTACATATATATTTAAATGACCACATTTGGGGACTATATATATATATATATATATATATATATATATATATATATATATATTCATGTACATCATCAAATGATACAATGTACTGTATGTGAAAGGGGGTGCTACATTGGGGAAACCAGCCAGAAACTACACATGCAAATGAACCTCCACCGAAGCTCCATCAAAAAACACCAGGAAGACAGCTATTGTACTCCAGTGGGACACCATTTCACCCAGGAGAACCACTCCATCCAGAACCTCAAAATAAAAGTACTCAGCAGGAATTTCAGAACTATCCAACAGCGGAAAACTTTTGAATTAAAAATGATAAAAAAATTTAATACCAAGGATTTTGGTATTAACATCGATTTAGGTTTTCTGGCCCACTATCTTAATGTCTTTTAGCCAACACATTCCACTTACCCCTCCCCCCTTCTATTGCTGTTTTTGTAAGCTACATGCTATGCTTAAATTTATTTCTCTTTATTTCACTCTGCTGTGTTCTTATCTACAACCTGATCTATAGACTTACTGACCTATCAGGACATTGCTGGTCTGTTTCTCACTTAACTCTGGCCAATTAATTTAGTCTTTCTTGTTTTTCCAATTTTTTTTCCCCCACCTCTTTCTGTTTGCTGTTTTTAGTTCATACTTGTATCAGTATCGCTTTTTGACTTGATAAAGAGAGGCATTATCTCTCGAAAGCTCGTCGCTTTATTATGAATACGTTTGTCCAATAAAAAAGGTATCACTATTCACTGCAATACTCTGATTATTCAACTATATATATATATATATATATATATATATATATATAGTACATCTGTGTTCACATTTGAATGTCTAAAGCAAGTTAAAAGAAGCTGAGCAGGGACATGCAAATGTGCCCACAAATGCCTCGCTCTTCAATCCTTCGCCATTTTCAAACATGGCTTCCTTTAGGCTTATGTCTCCTGTATTACACCGCTTTAATGCAAAGCCAAGGCTGGATTTTACATAAGCCGAGAATCCTATCCATGTACAGCTGTTTCAAGCTTACTGGCTATCATCAGCATGGAGCAGGATCTCAGCTTGTGTTGTGGAAATTATGAGTATGTAGTTCACCACAACAATCATTTATAATATGGTGGGCAAAAGAGCGATAGAAGCCCTCCACCGTACAGTAGTACAATAAATAAATAGTACATCTGTGCTCATATTTGAATGTCTAAAGCATGTAATATACTGTATGTGTGTGAATTGTATACTGTAATTGTGAATTGATGATATTTGCGTCTTAAAATGTGTGGTTGCGCCTGTGTTAGCTTGTAATATTATGGGGAAAAGGTGTATTAAATTGTGTTTAAGAGTGAGTGTGGTCTACATGATTTGTATTACTATATCACAATATCATATAACAAATTAAATTAAACAAAACAAGAAGAAAAAAAATCACATGTGTATATAACAGCTGGTGAAAAATACAATATTTTATATACATGGATTCTACTTAACTTTCCTTATAATAACAAGCTTCTGTGCTAATCTAATATTTTAATGTAATTTGGAATGCATTTGACATATGTTTTAATCTACAGTAAAACCCGTGTTATCCGGCACCCGTGGAGACTCCCTATTGCCGGATAAGTGTATTTGCCAGTTAATCGGGAGTGCCCGAATTTAAGAGTCTAAACCCCCCAAAACCCACAAAATGCCTTTAAAAATGCATTAGCACCTAAAATGGGCCATTTTGTCCCAGAAAAAATAATTAGAAAAAAAGTTAGCATTTTTTTTTGCAGTCTCGAACTCCGGATAGTGCCGGTTATGCCGGTTTAGCAGGAGTTTTTTGAAAATGGGGAATTGATGCCGGTGCTGGTTGCTTGAGAGTCCTGGTTAGTTGGGTGCCGGATAACCAGGATTCTACTGTATATATTTTTTGTATAACATCATTTTATTTTAGGTACAATCCTCACTTAAAGTAAAAGGCATTGTAAACTGTGCTCTAATGACCCCTCTCTTATTCTCCTCCTTTTATGTTTCTATCATCGTCATCATCATCTCACTCTCTCCTCTCTCCCCACTCCCTGTTCTTCTGTCTATCTCTTATCTGCCTTTTTGTTTGGCACCCTCTTTTCATCTATCTTCTTTCCATTTCCGGCCACCAACAACCCTAAGTCCAACAGTCTTGCCATCCATGTTAACAGAAAAATTAACAACAAAAATGATCTCTCTCCTCACCCTGCAGATTTCTTCTCAGCTGAAATGTCCACAAACCTCAAAACGCTGCCTCTCATTATCCCAAGTCCTCACCCTCCACCTTTCCAGATACCTTAAGATGAGGTGTCATCACTACTTTTGTCCCTTGGTGTCAATTCACAATGTGTCCCAATTAACCCTATATCATTTCCCCGCTTTCTCTTAGCCATACTTATCCTGACAATCTCTATTACAACTCCCTCA
Organism: Discoglossus pictus; assembly: GCA_027410445.1. Classification (NCBI taxonomy): domain Eukaryota; kingdom Metazoa; phylum Chordata; class Amphibia; order Anura; family Alytidae; genus Discoglossus; species Discoglossus pictus. The sequence goes on along the minus strand of CM050166.1, from coordinate 97,278,351 downwards.
AACTGGTAAATATCCATCATCCTTTAAAAAAATGTGTCAATTACATCAATCCAAAAGAAACCTTCTCTTGATCCAATCTGTCTATTCAACTACTGTACCATCTGTGTTCTTCCACTATCTTCTAAAATACTTGGTTACAACAGCTTAATCTATTACATATTCACCTTCTCCCTTCTTGACCCTCTGCAATCTGACTTCTGTCCTCACCAAGTAACACATGTTTTTTTCAATGGCAGGTGTAAAGACTACAACCCCCTGCTAATTATTTTGGACCTTTGACAGTTGACTACCTACTCCTACAAATTAATCTGGATCTCAATTTCTGGTAAAACTGTCTCAGTCCATTGGTTTTGACATTTTCTATTTACACAGTCTCTCAGCGCCCAGATAGGTTATTTCTGTTTTCAGAACTACCTATGTACGGACAGCACACAAATCTATCTTCCCTGCAATGGTCCTTTGGCCTTCAGACTCATATTATCAGTTGCCTTTCAGATATATCTTCTGATAACCTACTGAACACATAACTTTATTATTGTTTAGCAATGATCTTTCAATCTATCAGTCATTAATCTAATTCTAATTAGTTTCTATGAGGAGGTTAGTAGGAACTTGGAACTTGGATCAGGGCAACTCAGTGGATGTAGTCTTTTTGGATTTTGCATAGGCTTTTGATACAGTGCCACATGGGAGACTTTTGAGCAAACTAAGGGATACAGGAATTGTAGTAAATATCTGCTCATGGATCGAGAGCTGGTTAAAAGACAGGAAGCAAAGGGTTGTTGTAAATCGAACATACTCCGATTGGACTAATGTGGTAAGTGGGGTTCCTCAAGGTTCAGTATTAGGTCCTCTCCTTTTTAACATATTTATTAATGACATAGAAGTAGGACTCGAAAGTAGTGTCTCCATTTTTGCTGATGACACAAGTTGTGCAAGGTAATAAATCAGATAATGATGTACTTTCCCTACAAAGGGATTTGCATAAATTAGAGAAATGGGCATCTAAATGGCAGATGAGATTTAATACAAATAAAGGTTATGCATTTGGGAAGGAAAAATAGCCATGCAATTTATAATCTTAATGGAGCAAATCTAGGGATATCAGATATTGAAAGGGATTTGGGAGTACTTGTGGACAACCACCTAGGTAGCAGTGCTCAATGCCAAGCAGCAGCTGCAAGCAAAGGCAAATAAAATATTAGCATGTATTAAGAAGTGTATAGAAAGGGAAGCAAATATAATTCTGCCACTATACAAATCTGTAGAAAGCCCTCATTTGGAATATGTAGTACAATTTTGGAACATTTTAGAGCTGGAAAAAGTACAGAGAAGGGCAACAAAACTAATAAGGGGAATGGAGGGGCTAAGTTATGAAGAAAGACTAACCAAATTACACTTATTTTCATTATGAAAAAGGTGTCTACGAGGGGATATGATTACCTTATTTAAATACATCCACGGTCAATATAAGGCTTTGTCAAGTGAACTTTTTGTAGCAAGAGATTTTCAACTGACAGGAGGACATCCCTTGAGGTTAGAAGAAAAAAAGATTTCACCTTACAGAAAGAAAAGGGTTCTTCACAGTTAGCGTGGTTAAACTGTGGAATTCTCTACCAAAGGAGGTGGTGACACCGAATTCGATAGATAACTTTAAAAAGGGGTCAGATATATTTCTAAATAAAGAGGGCATTCAAGGTTATCCTACATAACTAGCGAAGGAATATTGATCCAGGGAGAAATTTGATCCCCAGTTTCTGGGGTCAGGAAGGAATTTTGCTTTTTTTTTTTTCCTTATGAGACAATTGGCAAAGTTTCAATGGGATTTTTTTTTCTGTTTGATTCCTCTGGATCACTTAACAATTAATAACAAATAGTCCACATATTAAAAAGATCAAAAGAGATCTAAAAAGGTTGAACGTGATGGACTAACAGTCTTTATTCAACCTCAAATACTATACTATTAATAATTAATTAACAACGAATTAATTAATAACTAATCCGCATATTGCAGATCAGAGAAGATCTTAAAAGGTTGAACTTGATGGACTAAAAGTCTTTTTTCAACCTTAATTACTATGTAACTTAAGCCAGCCAGAGATACTGAGCATATTTACTCTAAAAGAACTCAAAAATATTTTAAGGAACATTCATTGTAATGTTTATCTTGTAAACAATGGAACCTACAATGGAAACAACAAGGAATCTGTCTAATGACACAAGAGCAAATGCGTTTGAATGCCACAGTTAGGTAAAAATCTCCCCATAATATGTAGGGCTATAATGTCAAAAATGAGGGGATGGCGAAAGGTCAGACAGCCAGATATAGAGAAAAATGAGTCAGCCTGACTTTTTTTTTTTATTATTATTATTGACTTTTATTTGTAACGTGCCAACATATCCCGTAGCGCTATGCAGGATATGAAAACAAGAAAAGTACAATGTTTACAGAATCTTTGCAGAGAGTGCTTATCTCCAACGCACCCTACAAGATTGGAAGTGGCAGAAACCTGGGCAATAATAGACAGATATGGAATAGCAAGGGTCAGGAAGAAAGTGAAGTTTACTTAGGTAGGAATGCATGCAAAGTTAGAATGACTTCACTACTGTTACAAGTCACAAAATGGTCTTGAATTAAGTCCAGTCAAAAGACAACAGACAAAAGCTTAGATTTAATTCCAGAATGCTACTCTAGAACTGGAGTAACTACCACAAAAATAGATACTGGACATAGAGGAAGAGCTATTATTGGCAGTCTAAACTGCAATAGAGAACTAGATATTACAAACCCTGGCCACAACAAATAGAATATCCAGATATTAGAAATGGTGAATATCAATACAGGGAGCCAGACAGCAGGACAGATGTCACAGCAAGGCATATAGCTAGAAGGAGGACTGATGGAAAGCTATGTATATAGCCAGGAAGCAAGTCAGGTGTCACAGACAGCCAGGAATAACCATGCCACATGTGTCACAGCAATGCAGATCGCCGTCAGGAAGGCAATTGGTAAGCTATGCAGTTGAGGTATCAGGACCAGTGTCACAGGTAGCCAGAAACACAGCAACAGAAAGCCAGGACTTCTAAGGCAGGCCAGTAGACACAGATAAGGGGCAGACAAAGAGAAACACTGGTTTATATATTCCAAGTGTCTTTTAGGCCAAATTAGTAAGCAACTGGTACATGGCCCCTTTAAATCTCACATTGTATTATGCATTCCAACAGAAGGTAAGCATCATAAATACATCTCTGGGCTATATGGAGGAGTCCCCAGGGAGGTCCCTGACGTTAGGACTCACCCAAAAACTTCCCCATAAAAAGTTTGGTTTAAATTTTTAGGTCACTAGTCTCTTGACATTTCTCAGTCTCATATCATGGAAAAAAGCATCTTCCTATATGTCTTTGGCTAAAATATAATTCTTATGCAATTATCAGTGCAAAGAGAACTTGGATGGAACAAGCTTGTGAGCTTAAAGGACAATTTAAGTATGTATCAAACTAATAATATTAGCAGCTATGTAAGTCAAGGGCGTAACACATTTTTTAGAAAGTTTTTAAAGACTCTGCTTTGGAGTACAGAAATCTATTTATTTTTGTTACATCACATCCTGAGAGTTGGATCATGAGAGCATGTGCTTGTAGTCATCAGTGGAGGGAGGGGTGAGGGAATGGGGAGAAATTCAGTGTCTTTATTTGATAATATGATAAGGTTGTAATTGACACCACATCCCCTCATAAGCCTAGAAGCAGACACCTTATATCATTCAATGCAAACACAACTCTGCACAAATCTAGGCTCGCCTCTCATACACACATCTTCAATGAAGTAGACTCAAAAGTTTTCAAACATATATTTTTTCAGTGGGCAGTAGTCCTTTAACTTGCTTATGGTGCAGTAACATTGTGAGTTTATAACATCCTAAAATGTTTGCTTGCTTTATTTTACACATTTCAGAGTCGTTAAAAAAAGGAATATTTCCGCTAATATTTGAATACTATAATTACTCACATTGTACATAATATTTTATTACTGTGTTGCTAGATTAATTATTCTTCATTTGACTAACACGATCATTCACATATTTCTTTCTCCCTGTTCATTGCAAGTTGCTCTGATTCTGTATATTTTGGTACCATATTACATTTCCTTTGCATCATCAACTTTTATCGGAAATCTGACCAGCAGATGGCAACGAAGCTCTCTAGGTTAGAGACTTGCTTACTTTTACAGACAAGGGTTTTTATGCAGTGATAAATACAATGAGCCCAATTCAACTGGAAGCCCGCATCTCACGGTATATAGTCAGTATGTCTGTGGGCTTGTTGTGAGCTTGAACTCTGAACAATTTCAGTGCTTTTCAATTGAACAAACCCGCAAGTTACGTCCGAAAGCTGAAAAATGTAAACTATGCGCTCGTACGTAGCATTTCAGGGCTAGAACATGATCAGTTAAGCAAGGCCGTAACTACCCATTTAGAAACAGCCAATAGAAAACAAGACTGTCATCATTACGGCAGTAAAACATGGAGGTTACATGTCAATCAATTAGCGTTTAGGGGACCGATATGTGATCAGACTCGCAAAACACAAAATTAATAAAAATGAATGCCAATACTGTAGTCCATATGGGTAGCCTGATATGTATTAACTCATTGATTCCCAAGATCCATAAAACCCGAAATAAAACATAAAATAAAATTATTTTTTATTTCAGATTTGCGGGCTTGAGACTGTTGTGCAATTAATTCTAATGTCTTTCATCACTTTCCCCATCACTTACAGTACAGTATTGATTTTGTATTTGCTTTTACAGTGCTATGGATAGTACTCATAGGATTTTCTTCTACATTTGTCATTTACGGGTGTGAAAACATTTGCGGACTTGAGAAATTGTAGCAATTGAATAGCGATTTTGGATTTTACTCTTGCAGACCTGAAGATCAAAGGCTTAGATGAGGCGTGAGTTACAGTTGTAACAACCTCACGGATTTCCTGCCCTTAACGCATAAGGCTAGCAAAAAAAAAGCCAATTGAATAGCAAATTAGCTTACGGCTCCATTACAGGCTCCAGTAACTTACAATTGCTCTATTGAATCGGGCTCTATGTTGCTGTTACATATAACATATAAATGTTTTGTATGTTCCTTACTGGATTAAATAAGCAATTCTTAATTCATGTCACACTGAGATATCACAAAGTAGAAAAAAAACTTGGAGACTAAGTTTTAACCAATACATAGATACATGTATACATACATACATATATACAGCTCTTCATTAGAACAGTTTGGTACAATATGCCAATGCAATAGTCAAACATGAGAAAGATACATGATGAATATGTGTATTTGTCACACAGAGCAAATACTGCTCTTTATCAAGCATTAACATGATAATGCAAAGTGGGCACACTATAATTTTCTTTAGCTTTGAACTCATTTGAGTATGATAGGATCAGCTGAAGTCTTCAGTAACCTTACGCTGTTTTTCATGACCATAACATGATTAAAAGTCTAATACTTTATGGACTAAAGTTTACTAATGGCAGCAATGTTTAAAGGATCCTTTTCTTCTCAGTTCCTTTTGCTTATCACACTCATTCCCTCTGAGAACCAGCAAATATTAGAAGCCAATATTAGAGGCTGATGCCAGTCCCTGGACCAGCTGTTGAGTGCCATCTCTATAAACTGCTGCACTCTGTTAATGTCCGTACTTAAAAAATACATGTAATGTTACCTTGCTAATTTCAGTGACTTTCCTTACCTTTCAAGATTAAACAAAAAATCTTGATATTAACCTTCAAATAAGAGCAGGGATATAGGAGGGTACAGAGTTATAACCATTCATATGATGCAATAAAAACACCTCAAATACACCATATGATGGATATTGGACTTGTTATGATAGCAATGTTTTATTTTTGAGAGATTTTTTTAAATATATAAATATATATTTAAAAATAAGATATTATTCATTTATAATATTATATTTCCAATGTTATAATGTGGATACTGTCCTATCATTATATATATATATATATATATATATATATATATATATATATATTAGTCAAATACAATGTTAGTCACATTTGTAGATAAAAGGATGCTCCTATATTCCTCCAAAAATTGAACATTAGTCACAAAATTTTAAAACAGAGACAGAAACAGACAACATTCGACAAGTTCATTGCTAAATTGAGTACTTCTTTGGGAAAGGGCCAAAAAAGACATTGATTACCAGAGTTACCTTCTAAACAATTCCTTTGCTCCTCTTTAGTCTCTGCCATCATTACTCCTCGGTAAAGGTAAAGTCCTGGTTACATTTTCATTTAACTGCTAGTGACTTGCCCATCAAAAATGACGACAATAAAATTTGAAGTCTGGCAAAGCTGTTTGCCACACAATGCAAGGCTCTCCTCCTCTAACTTGCAGGCCTCACGATGAGCACCTTCAGCGCTCATTGCGGGCCTTGCACTGAATGCCTTCAGCTCTCATTGTGAGTCTCTCTCCCCCCTCTACATTATTGGCCTTGCTGATTAAAACCTAAAGGACAAACGCAATTTTCTTGCACAACAATGAAATCCTTTAGTGGTCATTGCGAGCCTCTCCCCCCCCCCCCCCCCCCCCACTTTACGGGCCTTCTGTTTCTGTCTCTGTTTTAACGCTCATTGCAAGCCTCTCCCACCTCTACTTTATGGGTATCAAACCCGTAACTTTTGGGCCTCACGATGAGCACCTTCAGCGCTGATCGCGAGGCCCGCATTGCTCATGGGCAAGCCTATAAATTTTAACATTGTTTGACGACAACTTGCAATTACTACAACTATTATATGTGACTAGCAACTTGCCCTTCAAAAATGATGGCAATAAAATTTGAAGGCTGGCAATGCTGTTTGCCACACAATTCAAGGCTTTCCCCCCTCTAGCTTGTGGGCCTCTCGATGAGCGGCTTAGGCGGTCATCACGAGCAGCACAATGAGTGGCTCTGCTTTGCCGCTCATTGCAGGCCTCAGCCAACCCGCCAGTTTCATGCCTCACAATTAGCACCTTCGGCGCTCATTGCAAGCCTCTCCCGCCTCTATTTTACGGGCCTTTACAAAGGCGCTAATTGCAGACATCGTCTAACCCGTCGGATCCAGGGCTGGGAACAGATTATTTCAATTTTAGTCTCTATTTCTTTCTCTCTTATTTGATTGTTTCTGATTATATGTGTTTCCATACTTAATGAATAGCAGCTACCTCAGTTAGCCAAAAGGGAGGCAAACATTTGGGAAAACCTCAATCTAAGGTGGCAATGGAGAGATAAATAACATTGCACCCAATGAAGAAAACACTTATCTAAAGGACCATTGTAGTGCATTTACTAAGTAAATCTCATATACTTGTTTGAAGGGCACACAGCCTCATTAAATTGGAGCCTCTTAAGTCCTACATGTAGCTCATAAGGGCTGCGTGCTTGAAATTTGGCCGTTTTTAAGTCGCTATTAAATTAGAAGTGCTGCGAGTTACGAGCGAGAGACACTAAATCGTAAACCAGTTCTCCGCCACCAGAGTTGCGGGCTAGAACGCAAACAATTAAGCAAACACGTAGTTACGGGTTCAGATGGAGCCAATGGCAACAGAGATTGTCAGCATTGTGTCACAAGAAAATGGAGGAGGGATTTCAAAGTCTTACTGTAATCTGTCTAATTTTAATTGATGAATATTTTTTAATTGGGATTTAATCTCATTAATTTGAACAGAGTTTTATTTATTTGGTAATGATTTATGATGTTCTGAGAGATTTTCCTTGGCTATTAATATACCCCTAATATAAGCCTTCATAGTGCAACAAAGTATGGACGATGTGGATACTGAATTTATATTTATATCTAACAATTCCTTCATACTATTTTTAATCTCTGTTACTTGAATTTTGTCTTGAAGCAATAAGGGTTCTGTTCTCCAATTCCTATTTGTTAGAGGTTTTTCCCTATGTTTTATTTCGAGACCTATTGGTGCATGATCTGAAATTGCACTTACCAATATGTTGGTTTTTACTACGTCATATAGGGTAGATGGATCTCCTAAAAAGTAGTCAATTTTTGAATATGTGTTATATTTCTTAGAAAAATACGTATAGTCTCTTCCGTCCGGATACATAGTTCTCCATTTAAAAAAAATATATATATCACAATCACTAAGAAACTTAAAAATAAAAAAAATGGTATCCCAGAAACCTAGGTCGATTGGGGTGTGCCTACCTAATCATAATTCTTACAATCTCCACAGCAGGATTAATAATTATTTTAAAAACATTATTTTAAAAACTTACCACATGATACATGTAGAATGAATCCAGTGCATAGTGCATATTAGATATTGTCGGCAAGAATTATAATAGAAATTGCGAATGTTTACATTTTCTTTTGAGTATATGCAAGCCCATTATTAAAATTAATTTTTGGACGCCAGTTCCCAGACCAGCTAAATTTTGTTTATTTTTGACACCCCAGTGTCAATGAAGTAGATCCTTTTTTGGGTAAGTAGGAACTATTCCATCTGCCTTATACAATCGTACATGTGTCATAAATGATAATGCTTCCCCTCCTATATCCAGCAGGCCCAGCTTGTGAGGGAGGAATACACCCTAGGAAGATGATCTTTGAGCTCACTATCAGTCTAATTATTAAGAAACTTTTTTTTTTATCTATAGTCTTTTGCTTCAATATTTTTCAAATTCTATTTTTAATAATGTATTTTATTCTTAAAGGTTTTGTTTTATGCATTTTTGATTACTCTTCAAAAAAGATAACTATATATGTCATGTATATTATGCCTACAGTGTTTGTAACTTCTCTCAAATTAAAGCAATTAGAATATGAAAATGATTTTACTAATAATTATATCATCATTACTTCATGTTAAATAGCAAATATACTAATAATATAGAAATAATTTAATTCAGGAGTAATAGTGTCAATAAACCCACCAATTCAAAATAAAAACAAATATCAATCAGTTAAAGAGGTAAACAATGTCATTCAGTGCACCCACTGACTGATAAGTTAATGTAAAACCCTCTAATAATTTTGTATCTTTCATAAGAAAAAAAAAAAACTTTTTTAAAATTTTATTCCATTAAATAATCTTATAATATTGACTATGGAATAGGTGGATTTAATACTGTCATATGTACTATAAAATGAAACACAATTTTGTGTATATATATATATATACATACATACATACATACATACATACATACATACATACATACATACATATTTATAACAAAAAGTCAACTTTATATAAAAATACAATTTTAATATTCTTTAAAAATAATTGTATATTGATTGCATATGTTCAACTTCAAAAAACATAACGGACTGCAATTTTATTTTTTTGAAACAGCTGTAGTTTGACTTTTTAGAAAATAACAAATACAACATCAACACAATACAAAATCCAAAATAATGTTTTTATTTTACGAACTTCTAATGCTGTTATGAGATCATATCATATATAGATAAATTTGTTTTAAACAAATCAATCACAAAATCTACTTTCTGAATAAAGCAAGTAATCATACAAGATTTAGAAACAAAGCAGGGAATTATATATCATTAATAAACCATAAATTAATGAATAGTAGTTTAGAATACATTATGTTCTAAAGATATTAATACACTATCATTACAGAAGTTAAGGTAAAAAAATAGCTTAAAACTGGAAAGCCCAGTCTCTCAATTTACGTGACATCATACATAAAGTCAACATCATACTGCCTAACGAAAGGCTAACACACATTTTGACAGACTCCTATCCCCTATTCTTACAAATATGGAAACCTTGGCTAACATCTTTAGAATACATATCTCTCCCATAAGTCTTTTACTAACTGCCAAACCCTCCTTCTTGGAGGGGAGCAGTGCTGGCTCAGGAGATGGAGATTTAGGTAAACCAAAGAATTCTAACTGATCCTTCCTAAGGATTCCCAAATTAGCATCTTGTAAGGAGGACACTTGTTTGCCACTTTATTTCCCCTTTTTCTTTTCCTTTCTTCCTATTTTATTTATTAATTGAATTCACATTGTTTAGCTACTCAGAGAAATTGCCCCCTCATGTCCTAATATAAATGATGGCTTATGCTTGTTTGAATTGGTCAACCAGATAGAGACATGCTTTAATTTTTTTATCTGATATATCCTTGCTTACATCCTGTGAATTTAATATGGGCAGACTAAATAAAATATTTTAATACTTTAAATATGAGAGGGGAAAGGAAAGTTAGAAAATTAAAAGGTTAATTTAGTTGATAATTGATTTTTTATAAATTCAAACTTGAAAATCATTAAAAAAAATGAATAAGAAGACAAACATTATTTTCCTGATGCAATATTTTTTTTTTCTTTCTCTCTCTTTAATATATGTTTTGTTCTTTTTAAAATGTGATACAAACTGCTGTTATAGTATTACCAAATTGTCTTCAATAAAAACATTGAAACAAAAAAAGTCTTCATTACAGCAACTAATATCTGTTCACTTAACAATGTATTAAAGATCAATTTCGCTTAATATAAAACTATCTCCTAGGTTCACAGCCTTCAGAGAAAAACTTCACATCACGGGACATTTCAATTTTCTTCCACTTCACAATAAAAGTTATTAAAAGACTATGTGGAGAGATGAATACTTCTCTAAAATACCTTGGTACATACTTTTAGAAACATTACAAATTATGTACGATTTTTGGAAATCCCGTCCATATGTTTTATACATGTAACCTATATCCCTTACCAAATTTAATCAGTTGTGTTGTTTAATTATATTGTGAAATAATTATATTGCAACACTATATACATTTGATTTATTATAAAATCAGTGCAAATAAATAACTTTAGATAGTTAAAGCAGAATATTTAAAATATTAGTCTGAACAGGTCAACTTTTATATTAAATAATATATCATGTTTATTTTGATTTGTTTAATACTGATCATACCAGTCTTAAGTGAATCAGTTGGCAACTGTTTATTCAAAACGTAAATCTAAAATGTGTTCTAAATATGTCAATTTCTAATTTATCCATGTAAAATAATAATAGTTTGTTTATAATACTTACATGTTGCCACTTATGAGTAGCATATTATGATAGGCTTAAAATATTGTTTAGTTTTACTACCAAAAATATCTATAGTATCATGAGACAGATCATAATGGGCTAGACTATTGCATGAATAAAATGAACTGAAATAGACAATATTGAAATGTACAAAAATATTTTCCATGTTTCAAAGAAGACCAAATTATCATCTTTATTTTATGAAAAACTGTATATTTGAGTATTATTCTGATTTTAGTGAATTATTTGAGAGACTTGGAAATGTTCCATCAATAGAAATTTAAACTTACTTCAAGATTTTACCGATGCATATTATGTATATACCACGTCATAAAGTTTGCCTCCACACAAACTCCCAAGAAATGCAATGTTTCCACTGCATTCCAGGAATTCTGACCAGGGACATGCAGTCAAAAACAAGTTAATGACTCACTGAGGTTCAATGTGAAAGGCTCTGAATGTTTTCCACTGTTCATTTTGACAGTCAGGACTGGTCCTAAATGAGAAATATTCTGGGATGCCTCCATCTCACATTCACATGCATGCTACATTTACATTATAATGAACACAAATCATGTGGTAAATGGAAGATATTATTAATTAAGGTAAATATTTACATACAGTATTAGTTATTTTTTCCCTTTGAGACAATTGGCTAAGTTTCACTTGTTTTTTTGTTTTTTCTGTTTGCCTTCCTCTGGATTAATTAATAAAAATAATTAAAAAAAAATAGTTGATGAATAATTAATTAACAACTAATTAATTAATAACTAATCAGCATATTGCAGATCAGAGGAGATCTTAAAAGGTTGAACTTGATAGACTGAAAGTCTTTTTTCAACCTTAATTACTATGGGCCTCATTCTATTATCGGCCGTAAGGCTGCGATTCCTTGGGGTTCTGTTACCTTGCAATTCAATTATACGGCCCGCAAGGATCTCCTCTTACGGCCGGCCACATATCTTGGAACCGGCCGTAAGCTCCAAAATGTTTAAAGTCAAAAATAAATTCAAGACAGCACTGTACAGCTCTGTAAATGCTAGGGATCATATTGGGGGGACATGAGGATTAATAGTAACCCCCTCTCAAGCTTGCACATCAGCCCAAATACGAGTTTACATTAATTGTTTATTTTCCGGCCGCAGCGTGGCCAGGTCTGAGGTGCTCCAAGCCCTCTGGACTTTTTACATGTATATTTGACATATATTAAAAAATATATATTTTACGGATTTGAGTATAGGGGAAATTTGTGCTATTTTTGCTAAGACCTAAAATCACTTTATAGTCTTCTCAAAGTGCAGGATGGCTTTATTTGGGCTATATTTCGTGCTTAATGGGTGCTAGCGGGACCTCTTTCCTGCAAGTAAGCTGCGGCTCGCTTTTAGCCTTGCAGAGAGGGTTCCCGGAGCAATAGAATTGCAAATAGGATTTTCTTACGGCCGATTTCCTTGCGGCCGTTTTAGATCAAAGGCTTTCCTCCGGCGCGAGCGGCCGCAAGAGATAGCAAGGCGCCGGCCGCAAGCCTGCCGGAATCCCCGGCCGGAGGGCAATAGAATAGCAGAATAGCTTGCGGCCGGTCCTTGTGGCCCCGCAACGGCTGCGGCCGATAATAGAATGAGGCCCTATGTAACTATGATTATGGAACAAGCACTTTACCATCATATAGATAACAAAGATATCTGTAGCAAGTTCACAGTCAATTCCAAGTCTTACTGGTCAGAATCAGCTGACAGGTAGAGTTTACATTCAACAAGATTATAAACCCTCAATGGATATAAGCTACCACTGAAAGGGAAAGTGTCAATGTCTTGCAATGCTGCTCAGACTGTAATGGGAAGCATAGATTAGTGAGTACTGAGAAGGTGTTAAAGCTTTAGAGACATGTTAGCTACTGCTTCTCCTTGGGGAAACTTAGTAAATCAAGACATAAAATATTTTCTTTTAATAAGTTAAAAGTAGAAAAACTAGTAGGATTTTTTCCAGGAGATAAACAAATGAATATCCTAAAAACAAAAAGTAATCAGTACTGCGCAAAATGGCTGCTAATAAATATATATATGATCATAGGAATATGATGTGTTAATACACCCAAAAGACGAGTGCAAAATTATATCAGCAGCAAAAGAAAAAGACATTAAATCAAGCTATTGAGTATTACTCCTATAGGAATCAAATAACCAGTAGAAATGATATAGACACAGTATTACACCATAATGAACTTTCATTAGCCATATTAAAAACCATAAATAAAATACAACGTATGTTTTAAAAACAAAGTGACTGTCCAAATATAATGATATTTATATATAATATAAACAAAATTACAAATCAATATACAGATTCATCTGTAATTTTGTTTTTAAACCATACATCATATTTTATATATGGTTTTTAATATGGCTAATAAATGTACATTTTTGTGGTATAATACTGTGTCTATATCATTTCTACTGGTTATTTGATTCCCATATGAGTAATACTCAATAGCTTGATTAGAGTGTCTTTTTCTTTTGCTGCTTTCTTTTAATAAGTGCAATGAAGTAAGCTATGTGATTTTACAATAAACTCAAAACTCCACAAAATATAGTCTGGATGGACTAAACAAGTTACATTATTTACATGGGACTACAATGGGACTACAGCTAATCGCAATGACAAAGAACCATTAGAATACAAATTCATAAGAAATTTATATTTTTTGACTGGATGTACAACAGCAGTTGAATACTAACAGCCTTATTAAATTGCGATTCGGCCAATTGAATAGGGCTCTATATAAGCACAGAGCATATTTTTTTAGAGAAGTTTTTAGTTTCCAAAAGAAAGGTCTTCACTAACTAAAAACTTCTGTAAAAAATGTGCTATGTGCTGATATAGAGCCCTATTCAAATGGCCAAATTGCAATTTAATAAGGCTGTAAATGTTCGGGACACGGTGACTTTAATAGGTATTTTTTCAAAACTTAAGTCCTTGTTCTATAATTGTATTTTATTAACTTTATTAAAATGTGTCATTATTTATTGTATATCAGATTAATATCTCATCTAATATTTTAGTATTATAAAACATTTAAATTAAAATTGAGTAAAATAAATTCAATATACCGTTTTCAGTTTTGTTTTCTTCCACATACATATCAGTAGGCTTTCCTTGTAGCAGACCTATGATCTAGGTCCCTGTTTGCAAATTCTGTTTGCTATGGCACAAAAAGGAATGAGCAATATACTGAATTGCAATAAGAGGTGGAATGAAAAAAAGATGATATTTTGAATAATAGTTGCTTCAACATGATAGTAGTTTTTCAGCGATTTTAAGTAATTCAGCTTACTGTTTCACATAGATACACTGAAAGAGTAGGGTTACCCCGCTATGGTATACAGATGTTTAGGAGTATTGTAGTATACAGTGACATCTTTTATATTGGACAAACATTTCTGTTAGTGATAAGCTTTCAAGATATATCTCCCTCTTTTCAAGTCAGAACAATATTGGTTAAGATGTAACATAAGCATTAGAATATACAGAACAGGAATGTTGAGAAATGACAAACCTACTTGGAACAGAAGACAGACACCATCAATAAAACGCAAATGTAATAGAAATATTTGGAATTAATAAAGACGTTTTTATTTAAGTACAAATTAGGCACTGCTAAAACTTGAGAAAATTAGACCACTTACCGATTTTGATAAGAAAGGCTTACAAAAAAATCAAATGTAAAGAGAGGAAGAACTATGATTTATAGTTTAGAAAATAAACTATATGAAAATGATCTGAACATTCATATATATAATAGAGTATTGGATAAATGGTTAGCTTTTCAAATTAACAGTTGTAGAAATTATACTTTATTAAAAACAAGCCTAAACATATTTCATAGAATGTATATGGTACCAATAAAATTATATAAAATATTCAAAAATAGTAAAGTTTTATTAATTCTTAGAACAGTGGTGCATGATTATAAACTTTCAAAAAATATTTAAAAAAAACATGGAAGTCACCATTTGGTTAATGACAAATAGGACAATATATCTGTTTCCTCAGCTGGAAGGTGCAGCAGTAGCTGACACCCCAAAACTGGGGTCAAATGCTAGATGTTACAGAGGTCCTTTTTAAGGACCTCCATTGCAAGGGTTAATTTATTTAGATTGCCATTGGCTGTCCTTTAGGTGCCCCAGTGGAAAGGATTAAGCTGTAGGTGCCACAGAGGTCCTTGAAGGCTGGGGGTTCCCTTCGGTGTGTGGGAGGAGGGAATCCATGGGGTTCTCTTCAGCATGTGGGAAGGGGTAATCCCAGTGATCCCCCATTTAATTTACTTTAAATCCTGGGGTTCCCTGGGCTCATAGGGGTAGGAGTACTAGGGAGGAATCCATGAGATCCCCCAAGTTTAATGTTTAGCATGTTAGGATTCATATGTAGTTAATCCTTTAATTGTGTTGGATATTAGATAGCAAGCCTTATATCCGACTCAATTGAGGTGTTACACTGTTTATAGAGTCAGATCTGACGTCTGAATTGTTCTCAGATGCATTTTTACACCTGTATGTGAGGTCTTGAATACATACAGGACTGCAGAGGAAAAAATGACTTACACCCAGTATGTAACTTGCGTGACAATTCACCATAACTTGCTAATGTAGCTCATTTTAGCTTATTCAGCACTGCATTCATGTAACTCTGAAAATTTGATGAATCGGAATAAATAGGTTTGTAAATTACCTGTAAGCTTGCACTGCAATGCCTGTGTGACAGATTGGAATGGGCACTTTTTTATTTGGCAGCTGGATGGTGCTGTTGTACTGTATATATTCAGCTAAAATACATAATTTTATATTTGCTGTTATCTGTACAGAAATTATTTACTTGTAAATAAATGTATAATTGGCTAAGTAAAAAACATTGCCTTTATTTTTCGCCCCCACTCTGCCTCAGGGATTGGCAACACATTTCTTACCAATCTTTATGTTACTTCATTAATTAACTAATTTATGCTGTATTTAAATGAGCTTCTGCTTCAAATGATTTTGCTGTAATGTAGTTATCTCTGGAGTTCAGTTATTTTCTTACTAGGTGTAATTAAGCTGTTTCCTGAATTAGGTGAGACTTTAAGCTTCTTTTTAAGATGCATATTTTTAATCAATATAGCCATAGTCTTTATATTTAAAACTTTTAACGAAAACAAATGGTGAGGAATGTTAGTTTAAAATATTTCAATAAACTTTTATAGTTGATGGTGCCTAGTAGAATCACCTTAAGGATATTTAATACCATTTTTATTACCCTTTATTTATATACTGTAGCATTAATATATAGAGTACTTACAGCCCTATTAAATTCCCTCAACGTGTAAAACCGTAGCCCGTAATGTATCCCACAAGACTTTCGGCTATTAAATTAGCCCTGTAAAGCAACCCGCAAATGATCTGCGGGTTACAGGCGGAAAAACCCTACGGGACGGCAACAATTGATCTCTGCGGACGCACATCCTTTTATCTGTCAAGCCTGAAACTGTTACGTTTGAAAATCGCTATTAAATTGCTACGAATCCACTGGCGTTGAAACTTGTAACCCGCAAATGGAGCCAAAAAGCCAACGTGTACTAGAGAGGATTCGCAAGTGGTGTTAAATTCCTATCCCTAGTACTGTAAATGCAAATATCCACACACTACTGTACTAATAATTAAAGGGAAAGTGATGTTAGGTATTAAAGTTAATAGCACAACATTCTCAAGCTTGCAAATGTATATATATAGATACTAGCGACTTGCCAGTCACAAAATGACGGTCAATAAAAGAAAGTGTTGAAATGCTGTTTGCCACACAATGTGAGTGTACTGTGTGCCTCAACTATATAGACCCCTCTAACACACTAATGAACGCATGTAATAACAGTAAAAGTGCCATGAGGGTCATCCAGGACCCTCATGACCCAAAGTGTAAGCACTACACCATTTTAACCCGGTCACTTATGGGGGTCTATCCAGACCCTCATAAGCCTCTATTTAACCCAATCAGTCCCATAAGGGTATATTATGACCATTATGGGCCTGTTACAAGCCAACATTAACCACATAAGTGCCATGACAGTCCTCAAGGACCATCATGACATTAAGTATAAACACTACACTGCACTATAACCCCCAATAAAACATTAAATATCAACTAAACACCCTCTACACTAACCTATTAACACCTACACTACCTACATACCCCCTAATAACCCCCTCCCCACCACTGTAATTACAGAGATCAAAAAAACTAAAGTCATCAAAATTCCAAAATCTACATTACATAAAATTAAAAAACCTAAAATCACCAAAAATAAAAATTGTACATTACAGAAAGAAAAAAACATAAGTCACAAAAAATAAAAAAAGGAACATTACAGAAAATAAAAAAATACATTACAACCCCCCCCCCACTACAGAAAAAAAAATTACACACCTGAAAAGGAAATACATACAATATAATACATACAATATAATACAATACAATTACATACAATACAATTACATACAATACATACAATATAATACAATACAATACACCCCTATCTAATATAAATCCCCCCTATCTAATATACATCCCCCTATCTAATATATATCCCCATATCTAATATACATCCCCCTATCTATCTAATACACAATAAATACTATCTATGTACTATACATCCCCCTATCTAATATACAATAAATACTATCTATATAGTATACATCCCCCTATCTATCTAATATGCAGTACATGCTATCTCTTTATAGCAACCCTAAATCGAAGTTACAATAAAATAATTAAGACCACTTACCTTTGAGATGTTTCTTCATATTACCAACCTAGAGTCAAAAAGATTTTAAAAATTATTACAACACGTTCACATAAAATAATTAAACATTCTAAATATTCTAATTATTCTACTCACCTTTCCAGCATGTCCCGTTCCAGCATGTCCCGTTCCAGCATGTCATGTCCTTCATCTTTGCTTCTGCGGCGCGGCCCCTGTTAAAAGAAAACATTACATTAGCACACATACATAAACATGAAACAAAGTAAAATAAACACAATCTACATTATACTTACCTACCCGCGATGTCTCCGGCCTCCTGGTGTTCTGCCCCGGAAGCATCCGCGCTCTTTAAAAAAAAAAAAAAAACAACACACATCCGCCCTGGCGGATGTCTCCGGCGCTAATGAGCTTCCTACGGAGTGTTCCAGAATAAAATTGGCAATGGCGGCTTCTGATTGGCTGAAAACGCTGTCTATCAAATTCAGCCAATGAGAAGACGCCAATTGTGAACCAATGAGAAAGGGATACACCCCAAAATCCCACGCTGATTGGATAACGCACCTGTCAATCTTTACTTGAACTAATCCGAAGGCTTTATTGCCATCAGCCAATCACAATGGAATACACCCCCCACGTACTGATTGGTGAAGACATCTGCGCCTTCCCATTGGCTGTAATACTGATTGACATTGACAATAGCCAATGAGAAGGCGCAAATCCTTCACCAATCAGTACGTGGGGGTGTATTCCATTGTGATTGGCTATTGTCAGTGCAACCAATCAGAATGCGCAGATGCCTCCAGCCAATCACCCTGTGGGGGTGTATTCCATTGTGATTGGCTGAAGGCATCTGCGCCTTGTGATTGGTTTAATTAAAGATTGACAGGTGCATTATCCAATCAGAGTGGGATTTTAGGGTGTATCCCTTTCTGATTGGCTCACACATTGGTGCCTCCTGATTGGGTGAATTTGATAGACAGCGATTTCAACCAATCAGAAGGCGCCTCATTAGCGTTGGGTATGTCCGTGAGTGCGGATGTAAGTATTTCTTTCTTTCTTTATTTTTTTTAATTTTTTTACAGGGCGTGGCAGAAGAGGAGGCCGGAGACATCGCGGGGAGGTAAGTACAATGTAGATTATGCTTATTTTATTTTGTTTTTCAGTTTATGTATGTGTATTAATGTTATGTTTTTTTTTAACAGATGCCGCAACGGAGAAGTAGGAAAGAATAAGGACGGGACATGCCAGAAAGGTGAGTATAATGTTAGAATGTTTAGTATTTACTGTAAACATGTTGCACTCATTTTTTTTTTTTTTTCCCTAGGTGCCTGATCTGAATGGACATCTGCAAAGGTAAGTGGTCCTAATTATTTTATTTTAGCTTAGAATTAGATTATTTTATATATAGATAGCATTTATTGTATGTTAGCTAGGGGTATGTGTTTTATATAGATAGCATAGCACAGGGGTCACCAAACTTGGTCCTGGAGGGCCGACCCAGGCCTGGATTTGTGGATATCCTTGCTGCAAACAGGTGAGTCAATCAGGATGGCTGAAGAAACAAGATTCTCACCTGTTTGCAGCAAGGATATCCACAAATCCAGGCCTGGGTCGGCCCTCCAGGACCGAGTTTGGTGACCCCTGGCATAGCATGTATTGTATATTAGATTGTGGTATTTATTTAGCTAGATTGGGGGATGTATATTATATAGATAGAATGTATTGTATATTAGATAGGGATGTATTGTATTTAATTGTATTGTATTATATTTAGCTAGATTGGGGGATGTATATTATATAGATAGAATGTATTGTATATTAGATAGGGGTGTATTGTATTTAATTGTATTGTATTATATTGTATATATTGTATGTATTGTATTGTATGTATTATATGTATTTCCTTTTCAGGTGTGTAATTTTTCTTTTTCTGTTCCTTTTTTTATTTTTTGTAATGTAGATTTTTATTTTTTTTCGGACTTTAGGCTTTTTTATTTTATGTTATTAGAGTGGTTGGGTTATTATGAGGTAGGTAGGTAGTGTAGGTGTTAATAGGTTAGTGAAGAGGGTGTTTAGTTGATATTTAATGTTTTATTGGGGGGTTTTAGTGCAGTGTAGTGTTTATACTTAGTGTCATGATGGTCCTTGAGGAATGTCATGGCACTTATGTGGTTAATGTTGGCTTGTAACAGGCCCATAATGGTCATAATATACCCTGATGGGACTGATGGGGTTAAATAGAGGCTTATGAGCATCTGTATGGACCCCCATGAGTGACAGGGTTAATTAGCGGTTTATGGGGTTCTGTATTGACCCCCATGAATGAGGGGGTTAATTAAGTGCTTATGGGAGGCTGTATTGACCCCCATGAGTGAGGGGGTTAATTAAGGGCTTATGGGGGTCTATATTGACCCCCATGAGTGACAGGGTTAATGAAGGGCTTATGGGGGTCTATATCGACCCCTATGAGTGACAGGGTTAATGAAGGGTTTATGGGGGTCTGTATTGACCCCCATGAGAGACAGGGTTAATGAAGTGCTTATGGGGGCCTGTATTGACCCCCATGAGTGACAGGGTTAATGAAGGGCTTATGGGGGTCTATATTGACCCCCATGAGTGACAGGGTTAATGAAGGGCTTATGGGGGTCTATATTGACCCCCATGAATGACAGGGTTAATGAAAGGCTTATGGGGGTCTGTATTGACCCCCATGAGTGACAGGGTTAATGAAGGGCTTATGGGGGTCTATATTGACCCCCATGAGTGATAGGTTTAATGAAGGTCTTATTGGGGTCTATATTGACCCCCATGAATGACAGGGTCAATTAGGGGTTTATGGGTATCTGTATTGAGCCCCATGAGTGACAGGGTCAATGAAGGGCTTATGGTGGTCTGTATTGACCCCCATGAATGACAGGGTTAATTTGGGGTTTATGGGGGTCTATATTGACCCCCATGAGTGACAGGGTTAATGAAGTGCTTATGGGGGTCTGTATTAACCCCCATGAGTGACAGGGTTAATGAAGTGCTTATGGGGGTCTGTATTGACTCCCATGAGTGATAGGGTTAATGAAGTGCTTATGGGGGCCTGTATTGACCCCCATGAGTGACAGGATTAATGAAGGGCTTATGGGGGTCTATATTGACCCCCATGAGTGACAGGGATAATGAAGGGCATATTTGGGTCTATATTGGCCCCCATGAATGACAGGGTTAATTAGGGGTTTATGGGGGTTTGTATTAACCCCCATGAGTGACAGGGTTAATTAAGTGCTTATGGGGGTCTGTATTGACCCCCATGAGTGACAGGGTTAATGGGAGTCTTTATTGACCCCCTTGAGAGACAGGGTTAATGAAGTGCTTATGGGGGCCTGTATTGACCCCCATGAGTGACAGGGTTAATGAAGGGCTTATGGGGGTCTATATTGACCCCCATGAATGACAGGGTTAATTAGGGGTTTATGGGGGTCTGTATTGACCCACATGAGTGACAGGGTTAATGAAGGGTTTATGGGGGTCTATATTGACCCCCATGAATGACAGGGTTAATTAGGGGTTCATGGGGGTCTATATTGACCCACATGAGTGACAGGGTTAATGAAGGGCTTATTGGGGTCTATATTGACCCCCATGAATGACAGGGTTAATTAGGGGTTTATGGGGGTCTGTATTGACCCCCATGAGTGACAGGGTTAATGAAGGGCTTATTGGGGTCTATATTGACCCCCATGAATGACAGGGTTAATGAAGGGCTTATGGGGGTCTATATTGACCCCCATGAGTGACAGGGTTAATGAAGGGCTTATGGGGGTCAATACAGACCCCCATAAGTGACAGGGTTACTTAGGGGTTTATGGGGGTCTGTATTGACCCCCATGAGTGAGGGGGTTAATGAAGGGCTTATTGGGGTCTATATTGACCCCCATTAGTGAGGGGGTTAATGAAGTGCTTATGGGTTTCTGTATTAACCACCATGAGTGACAGGGTTATTGAAGGGCTTATGGGGGTCTATATTGACCCCCTTTAGTGAGGGGGTTATTGAAGTGCTCATGGGGGTCTGTATTGACCCCCATGAGTGACAGGGTTAATGAATGGCTTATGGGGGTCTATATTGACCCCCATAAGTGACAGGGTTACTTAGGGGTTTATGGGGGTCTGTATTGACCCCCATGAATGACAGGGTTAATGAAGGGCTTATTGGGGTCTATATTGACCCCCATGAGTGACAGGGTTAATTAGGGGTGATAGTGTATATTTGTTTTCTTTTATCACGGGTCCTTTAAGGATCTTTACGGTCCTTTAAGGACCTGTAACGCAGGAATTTTGAATTTTCATTGCAGCGGGGGTCCCCGATCGCATGTGATCTTGACCCCCACTGCGATGGTTAATGGGTTAATGCAGGTCTCCGAGCTTATCTTGGATCCCGTGGGGTTAATGTGGGTTTCCGAGCTTATCTTGGATCCCTTCTTGGGTAAGTTGTACGTGGCTGTGCTTTGAGCCTCGTTTTCGTTTTTTTCGGCGGCCATTTTTTCTCTCGCTTAGGGGATTTTCGTGTGTCTGAACTCGGGAATTTGGACTTAAATGGAGGTGTAACTTCACTTTCAGAGGTCCTGGGTGCCCCCCTTGCTTTGGGTAAGCTTTTTATGTATTTTTGGTGTGTTTTGACTGTTTTTAGGTGCGCTCGGTGTGTGTGGGTATTTGTTACGTTAAGGTTGGTTCCGCGTGTGTGTGTGTTTTTTACAGAGTGTGAGGTGCCTTTGAGCCTCCACCTCCTAAAGTCCTGACCCCACAGGTGTAGCGCTGTAACAATGAAAAACGGCTCCAAAAGCTGGAGATTGTTATTAAGAACACCCGAGGCCCATGGGACAGACCATGCCGCTGCTCACCATGAGCCTCTGAAGTAAGAGCCAAATCCAACCGCACCCGCACCCGCGCCTGTGTAAAGACCAAGCTGACCGTTCGTCATCCGACCCGGGTGGATGAGGGTGCTCCCATTGAAATGCAGACCAAACCAGCGTGTCTTCCTTCATTGCCCCGGACACCTTTATAAAATGTTGAGGCAGCCTTATGCCCGCGGTCGCTAACAACATTCTCCTGTTGAATATGCGGCCCATAGGGATAATCCTAAAGCCGAAATCCAGCTTCCCCAAGATGGATTGGAGCCACCAAAGGGGCACTCTAATAGCCCCCATCAGAGCTACCAGCTCCGCCAACAAATCCGACACCTTCTCCGAAGGTAAGCTGGTCTCCATGGTTTTGGAAGCGATCTTGAATACCAAGAACGTTAATTCCGTAGTGGGACCTTCCATTTTCCGTCCCGACAAATCTTAGAAAACGTTTCCAGTATGAAACTGCAAGTGCCTAAACCCACCGGGTCCACGAAAAGGAAATCGTTGAGGTAATGGGTAATTCCACGATAACCTGACTTGAGCGTGCCACCCACTGCAGAAATGCACTGAACACTTCAAAGTAGGAGCACGAGATGGAGCACCCCATCGGCAAGCAACGATCAACGAAATACTCGCTGTAAACAGCCCACGAAATGGTGACTCCGGGGATGAACGGAAAGTAGTGAAAAGCGGATTCAGTATCTACTTCGGCATCTTAGCTCCGTTGCCCTCCCATCTAACCAGGTCCGTGGCCCGGACATACGAGATGGAAGAGTACTGCTGGTCGATGACTGACCAGCCCGGAGGGGAGGAGAGATGTTGTATGTGGCGGAATTTCCCCAGCTCCATTTTTGGCACTATTCCAAGAGGAGAAATGACCAAGCCCTGGAAAGGAGGAGGGGAAATGGGCCTGCCATCCTCCCCAGATCTACCTCCACCCGAATTTTTTCCGCTGCCACCCTGGGAAACCCTTTAACCGAATTTAGGCTTCTGAGACCCGGGCGTGAATCCGTACTTCGGTCTATTTTAAACTTGGTGACTGCATGCTCACCGACGCAATTTGAGCAAGTGAGCTTGAAGCAACAGTTCTGTGCCCACTTGCAGTTGCCCTCATTGAAGGAGTGGCATATTTCTCGGCCCGGAGGACCTGCCGCAGCGGGGCCTCTAGCTCAGCCTGAGGTCCCGCGAAAGGGTGGCATGGCCCGCATTGGTGTCACTATATTTAACCAATAGGCCACCGCCTTGTCGCTCCACGCCATCAACGGTCGGGCGGACATGTACTGACGGAATTCTTCTTCGTACCGCCACCATGCCATCCCTCCCTAAGTCCGGTATGCATTCCTGATCACTTCCATGTACACAAAAAGACAGGGGCATTGCTCTGGGTGCCTTTTCCCCCATCACGCAGGTCATGATTGCAAAGGCCTGTAACCAGTTGTTGAAGGTACGCGGTAACTGCCTAAAGGGGAGTCTCCGGTCCTCCCCTTCCCTATGGAACCGATCCTGAGCATCCGACAGACGTGACATGGGCAACAAGGAGAATATCTCTATGTATTCCTGTCATCAATTTTTTGCCTTGATCTCTAATGTCAAATGCGCCCCCAGGTTGTCTTGCACGCACACGATTGATGGCCTCATAGAGGAATATACCACCCCTCTTCCACCAACCTTCTGGACGGCTTCCACGCCGGGTACCCCTGCACCTTCAAGGCTTGACTGGGGGATCGCGGAGCTGCTGGCAAAGGGGGCCAACCTTGCTGGGGGAGATGGTTCTGACCACGCTTTTCCGGTTAGGCCCCCTACCCACGCACTTACTTCCGCATCGGAAATGGGGATGTTGGGGAATTTTATGATGGATTTTAGGGACGTTAAAAACTGGGACGTGGATGACTCCTGCACTACGGCCCTTACCTTCCCTGAAACTCTCAATCTCTCACCTGACTCTCCTTGCCTAGGAGTAGCTGACAGCCTGGGGATGCCTTGATGATCGTGCTGAGCGGGGTCCTGGATCTGCCTCTGTGTCTGGGAAAGCATGAGGAACAATCACTAGTTCTCCTGCGTCTACTCCCCATCAGTGACTGGGCAGTCTGTCCCCCCCCCAGGAGAACTCAGATTCTGTAGCTACTGCAACTCTGGGTCATAGGGATTCCCTCTGACTTGAAGGCCTAGGGCAGTCAGGAATGTCATCACCCTCGTCATGCCCCTGAGTCACTATGGGTGCCCCTGTATCCAGAATGTTGTCAGGGTTAGGTGAAGTGTGCTGTGGCCTAACTCTCTTGTCAGGGGATCTCTGTCTCTTTGCTGGCATTGAGGTGGACTATACCTGCTCGTCGACTTCTGTCACGGGAGCCCCATCAATGACCACCAGACTGTCATCAGCTGCCATCTCGGTAATCACTCGATCTCTTCTCCCTCTGATGGTCTCTTTTTTCTTCTCGGTCTCTGCGACATTGGCAGTGGGTGTGGCAGTGGGGACCTCAGGGGCCGTACGGTGAGGACCTATAGGGGCTTTTTTAGAGCTTTTTGTATTTTTACTATTACCCCTTGAGCCCCGTGGCTGAGCTGGGGTGTTGCTGGAACCTGCAGGCCGGGCAAGTCGCTTGGTGGTGGCCAGATGGCTAGGCCCTCGTTGGTGCTTCACTCTCTGTGGTGGGGGATGAGCTCCTGGCTCTCAGGAACACTATCCGTGGCTCTCACACTCTCCATAGCCCAAATCCAAGCTGGCACGCTGCTTCGTGGGCCTATCTAAGCCATGAGGCCCTTCCACCTGGCCAGTGTCGCTGGGCCTGAGCTCCGGTGGTAGGGCTCTCCTCACTGTGCTGAGCTGAGCCCATTTTGTCCTGGACCCATCTCACCCCGTGGCTTAAAGCCCTGGTTCTGACCATGGCCAGCAAGGCTTCCAACTCCCCTGAGTCAATTGACACACAAGTACACCACAAAACAATACAGAAAAAACAGACAGCACACCTACACACACACACAGACAAAAGGGATTTGTAATATGGGAGACACGCAGGAACGACTATGGAGGAAATCACACACTTCAGCAGATTTCCTCCCCTACAAGTTTATGCAACGCTCCTACCCCTCTGCCCTCAACCTTGCCAAATAGCACTACTTCACGTCGCTCATATTAACTCTGTCTGGCAACCCCAAACGTCTGTTCACCACTTTTAATACTCTCCTCTGCCCACCACCTCCTCCCATCCCTTCCTGTCTTACGATTTTATGCATAAAATTCAAACCATCCGCAATGAACTCTCCTCTCACTGTGGCTCACACACTCCACCCTCTCTATTTACCAACATTACCCAGTCTTCTCCCTCCCCATTCCTACAGCCACTATGAACTACTTTGACCTTGCAACAGAGGACAAAGTCTCCAGCCTACTATCATCCTCTCTCCTTACTACCTGTCCTCTGGATCTTATTCCATCTCGGCTCATCCCTCCCCTCTCTACCACACTAATCACTAATTTGATCTAATTTTAGCCCAAAGTATATTCTGAAGTTGTTTATACTTCCTACTATGTACTATGGAGTGTTGGAAAAGGTAGATTATGTGTAGAGCAAACTAAGGACAGCTATAAGAGACATATAGTCATTTATACAGATCTATTTTTTTTTTCTTCTATTTTGTATGTAACTTTATCCGGGGTGCCAGCCACACCTTATCTCTTACTGTCCCCAGTTGTCTCTGTTTGTTATGTATACATTATAAAAACATTTTGTGTGGTTTGTAGTAGTGGGCTATTCGGTAGCAAACCAATTGTTATACTGATTTAAAATGACAAGAATTTGCTATAAATATTTATTTGTAAAACACTTGGGTCAAACTATAGCACTGTGCTTCACTATTAGATCTCTAGGTTACATTCTGCTATCGAAGTTATTGTACAATTATTATTAGATAGTTTGTAAACTAGCTTTGAGGGGACATTTAAGCAGGTAGGATATAGAAACTCTTCATGAACTTGCATATATGATTGACATTTGCATTGTGTAATGCCTATAGTGGTGGGACTTTTCCCTTTAGAGAGGACTGAAATTTGGTTTGACTTGCCATAATTCCACTGTCATTGGACAAAAAAAATGTATTCTTTCCACTTACTGGTTGCTGATATTCAAATAGCCTTCTTGTGACCAGACAATCCTGGAAAAGCCCTGGCCTATGCAAATAATGCCGACCAATAGACTATTCATATTAGGACTTTTGATTTCTTCAAGGAGGTATATTTTGTGTAAATATATATTTTTTTATTATAATCGTATTTGGATTTGTTAGGTTTTTAGCAAGAGTCCTCTTAAAGGTCTTGTATAATTTCTAAGTCACTAGTCTTTCAATCCTTCACTGTGTCACAGTTTCTTCAGAAACTACTGTTTTCCTAAGGTTGTGCATAACTTTTGATACTTATCTACTATTGTAGGCAGAAAATATAAACTTGCTGAATAAATAATTG
The DNA here is from genome assembly GCA_027410445.1 of Discoglossus pictus. Classification (NCBI taxonomy): domain Eukaryota; kingdom Metazoa; phylum Chordata; class Amphibia; order Anura; family Alytidae; genus Discoglossus; species Discoglossus pictus. The sequence continues at coordinate 97,251,114 of CM050166.1, read as the reverse complement.
CAGTACTTTTTGCTTGTATATTGTCCTTTTTGATTAATTCAGGAATGCAACCTCCCACCTGAAGACAACAATTTATTTATAAAAGTCTCTTGTCCATATCTTTATCTAAGTCTATTTTAAACATTATTTGACATTTTATAGTATGAAAAACGTTACTCTGGTGGTCACCACTGGTTGTGGGTTAAGGCACTGCTGATTTAACTTATTTTTCTCCTAGTCCAGATTTTAGAGGCAGCTTATGAGGCAAGTTAATAGGAAAAGGAAGAAAGTGAGGGGGTATTGAGATTCAAGGGAGGAAAGTGGAAAAGGAGGGATGGGAATGTGAAGGGCAGTAATAGTAAGGTATTGTAGACTGGTAATGGGCTGCTAATGAGAACATATTTATAAATAAGGAGAGAGAAATTATACAGTAGAATAAGGCAAATGGAAAATAAAGAAGAAAAGGTTGAGGAGAGAAAATGGCACTGAAGAAGGAACAGTAGTAGCTTTGTCATGTCTTAAGTTTATTAGATAAGCACAATAATGTTCACTCTTAGTGGGAGCAGCAACATTTTTGAATGCACTCCTTTGCCTTGAATCTAACACTTGAAGGAATGCAATAAATAGAAGCTGATCCCTTCTTCATAACGTTTAGTGCTCAACGGAATGGTCACATCCACCATTAAATTGGCGGCCTCAAGAGAAAAAAAGGGGTACTAAAATTTAAAAGCAATAAGAAGTGTAAATAAAAGTGAATTATTTATTAAATCCATTCAAGTAACTCAAGTAAAAAGACAGTAAATAAAACCATATCACATTATCATGGGCAATGGATTATACAATATTGTCTTTTTCATGTGTCCCCCCATACATGAGGGTTTCATCAGTGATGATTACAGTACAGGAAAAGGAACCTTAAAATATGAGCAGACACATCCCTTGTCTAATCAATCATGGTCATTAGTTTTTAGTAATGAAAAATTGCAGAAAGCAATCAGCTACCCAATATGTAGTAAAAAAAAAAAAAACAAACAGACAAATAAATAAACAGTAGGTTTTTTATAATTATAAAATTCCCCACTTCAAATTCAAAAAAATATTTTTTTTTGTTTGGAAGATACGAACATGTCTGTAAATATTTTATTAAATAGTTAAATAGTTGTTATTTATGTTTTGAAATTATTTCTATAGATAGCTGGTTTTGAAAGACCTTTTTAGGAGGAAAAGGGTGTTAGTCTGTTGCCTGGGTAATGCTTCAAAGTGTAGGTTTTCCATTACATTTTTTTTTCTTGTGGACATCAAATTGCAGAGTTTATCTTTGGTTGACTAAACATACACATTCCACTGGCCGTTCCATCATTTCCTGTGACTGGAACTGAAACAAAACCTTTCTGTTCTTCTGTTCCAGCCACATTGTTCTGATTAACATGGCTCTTTGATGCTAAATAATTCTAAATTTAGAGAGAAGTATCAAATAAATATATGGTGATCTAAATAATTGTTGTTTTTTTTAAATATGAAACATTAAAACACTAAAATCATTGTATACTTATCTAAAACTTTAAAAAGCACAACATAAAGAGAAGTACATATGGTAGTGATGAAGGTTTTAGTATGCAGCTCTTTATTGCTGACAGAACTTTTATTTATTTGTTAAAATTCTGGATAGATTAGCTGAGAACAATTTCCTTTTCACATTAATAAAATCAATTTGTTAAGAAGCAGCTTAGATCCATACATTACACTATGTTACAAATGGTGTAAGTTTAACTTGTTATATATTTTGTGATTTCATGATGGATAAGAGGACTGTGGAATCTATCAAACATTATGCTAGAAAGGGAAGCATTGTCCACAAGAAGCCAACGAGTGCTAGAAAGGACCCGCAAGGGGGGGGTAAAGTCCAATCGTAGCACTTTAAATGCACATATCACCACATTACTGTACTTTTATGAAAAGTGAATGTGATGTTAATAGCACAACATTCTCAAGCCCGCAAATGGACCCAAAAAATGCTTTATTTCATGCAAAAGGTTTGTGTTATATTGATCCCGTCAATCAATGTGTTAATGCATATACTGTAATAGTGATAGAATATCATATTTACGGCTTTATGAATATTGCATATTTGAAAATCCCACCTCCATTTTTCAGTGACGTAATTCTGACAATAACTTTTGCCATTGGCTCCATCCCAACTTGTAACTACGAGTTAGACTAATTGATCACGTTTATGGCCACACATCCAACGAGTGACAAATGGTTTACAGGTTTGCCTCTCAAGTTACTTGCAGCATGTTCTAATTTAATAGTTTGTAAATCCGCAACTTGTCAAGCTCGCAGTCGTTGCGGGTCTCACATTGCAGATACAAGCTTTATAAACAAGTGCTAAAAACCCCTGTATAGCACTATGGAAAATGAGCCTCATTCAGTTTGAGCAATGTAAATTACGCTTGTACGAATTTTGGCTGGGGAGGTTTATTCAGGTAAACTACACACGTATTCAATGCACTACGCTCACAATATTATGTATCTCACCAGCATCTGTAAACCAAGCTCTTGTTGTTAGTAACATTGAGGGAGCTGGATTACATGATGTTTGCAAAGTTACACCAATCATAATAATTTAAAGAATTTCTTACTGCGCCACAGGCATAGAAGCTAATAGAAAACGTAAAATAGAAAAGTAATTGACAGGGAGAGATAATACATTTGTGACTCTCCCGTCCCAGTGTTTACTGTGTTGCACGCAGGTCTTGGAGCTGGAGGGTATCGGATTTTGAGAGAGAGACAGAAAAGTGAGAGATTGCAGAGAAGATTCACAGTTATTTTATTGATTTATATTTACAAATAAATTAATTTACATTTAATTTTACCAGACACATAATCACTAATAACACATTTTACACACATAGATTAATACTACACATAGAACACATAGAGCTAGGCCAGATGGTCGCTGATTGGTTAGTAAGCCAAACTGCACAGCAAGTTCAGCAGCGTATGTATATGTATATGCTGCAGATGGCAGACCGCAGCAAGAATCAATACAGTTTATTGTTATGAGCTATTAACAACCAAGCTCATAATAAAATGCAACAATCGCATATAGCAAATTATAACTCAACACAATTGAAACATCTAGGTTCAAGACAACAGGATGTCAGATATAGAAACACAGAGCAATCAAATGATCCTGCAATGTTATTAACCCATATGCCACTGTTCTCTCACTTCAGCTGGCAGGAGTCCCGGCCCTAATGCTGGACTTATACCTGGTCCTTTCCTCCACCACCCCCACCTCCTCCTCCCATCACCAAAACATTATGGCTCCCGCAGCTCCAAGTATGTGAGCCACCACACCGATGCCCCCACCCCTTTTTTTTATTTATTTTTTATAGTTTTTATTGTGAAAAAAGAGAATACAAATAAACTGATTATGTCAGTATTTAGAATGTTAAAGCGGTACATTAAAAAATACTGACATAATCATACCGCCCTTTCCCCCTTATCCTCCTTCCTTTCCCCCTTCCCTCCTCCTCCTCCCCCTGTTCTCCTCCTCACTTCTCCCCTCTCCAATCACCTCCCTTTGCCCTTCCCCTCCTCCTTTTCACCCATATCCTCCTCCCCCCTTATTCTCCTCCCTCCCCTTAATCTCCTTCTCCTCCTCCCTTCCCTCCTTCCCCCTCAAAATCCTCCTCCTCCTTCCCCATTATCATTCCCCCCCTCCATTTCCCCCTCCTCCCTTTCACCCTTCCCCCTTATCCTCCTCCTCACTTTCTCATTATCCTCCCTTTCCCCCCTTATCCTCCTTCAACCTCCTTCCCCCTTATCATCCTCCTCCTTCCCCCCGTAGGTAAAAATGAAACAAAGCTTTTAAAAAAAAATGGTATGAGAATGTTTTCAACACTCTTTCAAAGGAGGTACATGGTTAACTAAGTTTATCTCTTATAAGAGTCCATTAAGGTTTTCTGCACATTCTATTTCGATGATTGTGAGGGATTTTCGTATTCATTTACTTCTGATGTGGCGTTTCTTGTGTTTTTTGAGAATGGATGTTATTTTGATCTGCTTTGTATTAGGGAGTTTTTGATTTTGTCCCAGGGTGTTTGGAATTGGTAAGTGCCACAAATAGAGCATCGCTTCACCTTCCTTGGGAATATGAATTGTGTGATGTCTCCCTTTCTTTGATATAATAAGTCTAAAAGGAACGCCCCAAGTATACTTGTATCAATGCTTAGTAATCTCCTCTAAAAAGGGTTTCAGGAGTTTCCAGGAACACCATATCTAGCTGCTTTCATGACAAGACTTTTGTAGAAAAATAATGGAATCTGATGATCACATCTCTTTGTTTCTCATTGGGGGATTTCGGAGCTCTTAGGACTAAATCCTGTCCATTCCTAAGTTCTTTTTTACTTAGACCTGGTAAGAGCTTGGCATATAAATCTTTCATATATAGAGGTAGGTCTTGTACTGACTCTAATAAATTACGAATTTGTATATTCGACATTCGAGATCTATTCTCTTGATCCTCTTGAATGATTTTCACTTGTTTTTGTTAATCTTTAAGTATCACATATTATAATTGTCGAACTATGAGACGTCGTCACACTTTGCGTGGTGCGTACGACTAAGGCGAGCCTCGCGAAGTCATCGCTGCGAGCCTTGCGAAGCCAAAATCGCTTATTGCCTGCTCGTCTCGCGAAGGCAATGAAACACGCGGGACTAAGACACCAAACACTTAGCAAACGCGCATTTGCATTAGCCTACAAGCCTGACAAACGCGGGACATAGAAAAAAAATAATTATGAGACGTTGGACTTTGAAAAAATTTTTACGAGACGCGGGACTTAGGTTAATGGCGAACAGCGAAAATCCAAAAAAATACAAAGAAAATAAAAATAAATCCAATAAAAACATCACCCACAGCACGGGGGAACAGCCAGGACGTCTGGGAGTGAGGTGGAACGGGAATTTAGGGCGATTTTTACAACTTTCACCACACAAAAATCAGCTAAGCAAAAAAAAAAATGGCCACCGAAAAAAATGAAAACGAGGCTACACGACCCCAGACTGCGCAAAACACTGCCAAACGCATAGCACTTTCACACAGGAACGAACAAACAACAAAATACACGATTACAAATGGCGGAAAATGCTTGCGAGCCGCGTAACACATCAAAAACATTATAGATCTATAATGGCGCTTTACACAACTACACCACCAGATTTACCTCGCGCACACAGCCAATTTCTAATGCACAGTTAGGACATTCATTACACTTTAGCATCACAGCCCCAACACTCAAACTGTTCATTGTATGCTGACGGAAAATATAAACAGATTGTTAGCTCTTCAAGCTATTAATTGCTGGATATATTAACTACAAAGAGGTAAAGTATATTCATTTATTTAGGAACTCATTCATTCATTATTGATTAAGTAAATATAGATAAATATATATCTCTCTTTATAATGAGTGACAAAGGTGTTTAGAGGAGCAAAAATAGATGAGAAGAGAGGCTCGCTATGAGCGTCGAAGATCCTCTGAGTAAGCAAATGTTTACATTGTGTGTCAAACAGCATTCCCATGGCTTAAAATGTTATTGCCCCGTAATTTTTGACGGGCAAGTCGTTAGTAAGCATATCATTTTCCATTGCTATTCGAAAACTCGCATTTAATGCTTTTATTTCTTTTAGTTCCACAGGGATTCTTTGTATCTCATTTGTAAGTTGTAATCAGAAAGAGGAGATTAATTCTTTCAAGTCTTGAATATCTGCTTTAGTTTTCGGTTACAATTTTTGGTAATTGTTTATTTGGGATAGCAAGGTGCTGGGAAGAACATCTCATAAAGGCACCCGCCATGTTTTTTTTTCATTTGCTTTAAGTAGTCTTCAATTAGGTATTTCTGAAATGTTATACCTGCAGTTGTCAGCTTGATGATAGTAGAGAGTACACAGAGACTTAAACAAGGAGAATAATTTTGACTGTGATAAAAACAGTTTCTGCTTCAAAGTAATTGTGTATTTATAAACTTATAAAGCAATTCTCACAATGCAGAAGTAGGCTGTATTAATTTTCTCAGTCTCCCACATAAAATGCATGTTATATCCTTATTATTTGAGAGATGAGCTGCTGAATCTTTTACAAAATTTGCAATAATACAGTTTTTTGTGTATACAATCCAGAAATTATTCAATGTGTTACATAAAAACTATATTCAGCAGTTTAAGATCTCTAGATTAGAACTATATAGGTTTGATCCACTCAAGATCTGTTTTCACCAACCTTATGTAAGCTGTTGAGCCGTGTTACAGAGATCTTTGTTCTTTTTCAGTAGCAAATCTCAGTGAAAAAAGTTGCCAAAACTTGATTTTTAAACCAACTGGGACCTCCTGTGCACAATCCTGGGTCATATATATCAATTTGGTGATATATAAGTCACGTTATATATGATATTATATGTTTTTTCAGCAAAGCTTGTGGACACACATCTTCTCTCCTTGAATTTTAGCTCCTCCCCCCGGAGAATAACTTAAAATTTTATAACACATTGTGGCGAAGTGCCACCATGGGTCAGAAGAGAGCTCTTCTAGACTTCTCCCCAGGAGTGAGAGAGTTAACAACCTGCTCAAAAGGCAGGGGTGTGGCTGCAATCAAGACCTGCTGCTGCCTCCAGGTGGAGAGTTTTTTGACTGAGGTGGAGTGTTGTGGAAGCGTGCATGGCTGCTGTCAGAGGCCGCACTGAAAGCTAATGAACCAAAGCTAGAAGTTTTGAAGAGAGAGCCTGCAGATAAGAGGAACAGAAAGTCCCTGAAGGTGATGACCAAATGAGGGATCTGCTTAGGAAAGAGAGGCCGGAGATACAGAGCCTGAGAGAGAGGTGAGAAAGAAAGACACCTCTGCTGCCTATGTTTGGACTGTATATTTGCACTTTTATGTAAGACAGTGAGGGAACTACAGTTTAGTTATGCAGGGCTTCAATGAGAAGCTAGGGTTTTGTTTCTGCCTTCAGTTTTATGTTGTATGCTGTCAAACAACTAGTAAAGTGTGGTTAAACATTTAAAGGGCTCCTGCGTCCTCCATTTTATACAAAAACAAGGCACGAATCCTGAGAGTGACAGTGAATCTGTCACAACATGTATAACAAATCAATGGGATATCAATGTGGCTGAGCAATATCATATAGCGATGTTGATAGTAATCTTGACCCACAGAATGTAGTCACAGTTAAGCATTCCTTGTGAGATTAAACATCATTACTGAAGGTCATGGCAAGTGATTTCTCTTGCCAGATGCAGAATAGTTTGCCTGCTCGTAGATGAAGATCAGGTAAATTGGTTTATTGTTAAAGTTACAGTATTCAGCACTGTTCTGTACATCCAGTTATTGCCCGATTTTTCTCCTACATTGCCTTTTTTTGACCATCTTTTTCTTATTTTTGTTTTTTTGAATGCATTGTATGTGTGTAATTGTATTACACAATCCAGTAATTAGTGCATCAGTTTAATGGAGCAGATGAAGACATGATGTTAGTGCTATGTGCATTACTGGTGACTTCTATTACATGAAGTGTTGAATGATGAGCTTTTTCTTCATCTGGTTATGGTTACTATGGTGTAATGAGTATGACTATTAACCTTTTAGTTTTTTCCCATTTTCCCAAACAATCTCTTGTCCTTTTGGATCTGTGCATACCACACCCATGATATTAACGCACAGTCGGATACATTTGTGACTGCTCTGTGTATATAATAAACAATTATATTGTTATACTGTTATCAATGTTTACAGGTGTTTCTAATGTTTACTGATTTGGGACATCAACATACATAACAATGACTTAACAATAATATATTTTTGTATTGATCAACTTCCTGTATACCCATCCCTTCATGCATTTTATGACTGTAATCATATTTTTTGCATGTCACTAAACTTATGTTTATTAATAATTGATGTTGTTATGTTAAATCTGATGTTAAAATCATTATTTAAAATCAGTTCACATATTGGTGCACACAACACCTGAAATCCTTTTCATTCAAAAACATTATGTGAACAATACAGCCCATTACAGTGACAAAAGGGTGGTTTACAAGTGGTCACATTTATTAATTTGTCCAAAGCATGTTCAAGTACTATTTTATATGTTATTATCATAATTTTCTAAAGCATGCATTGACAACATAATTAGCTGAAGGTTTGTTAACCAAATTACATTTATTATTAATAATTAATTGATACAATAACACTTGCTGTAATTCCACACATCTTATTATATGCATAACAGCAATAGCAAGGGACTTCACAGGACAGTTGTACCAATGATTCCCGTTGATGGAGGTAAGTTTCCTGGTGCTCCATGTACCTCTCCACAGCCTCATTGTTTGTTTGCTTAACTTCCTTAACCGCTTCCACACATTAATACAACCCCCTTGCCACAATTTATCCCTTTATCCCTATGTCTCTGTTCCTATAACACCCTTACATGCTCCATGTGACAGTCCAATACCTGGCCTGTGCTATATAGTGATATACCTATGGTGTTCACCTCCCAAATTAAGCCACCATCAGTGTCACCCAATCCTCTTTTTAAGGCTTCAGGCTGCCATGATGACATATTTCACACCCAGGTATATAAGACCCAAGGTTATTGTGTAGTTGACATACCTTCCCATGCATGTAACATAGATGCCAGTACTGGGCTGTGGTGAGGACCAATACTGTTGCTGAGTATTGTTTAGGATGTGCCTATCCCATTAATAGTCAGTGCTTCAAAGCATCTGTTGTGGTCCATGTGTGTTTTTAATGATTTCTATTATCTCTTGTGTACTGTGGTCTATGTTATCCTGGACATTGTAATATGTTATGTGGAGGTGTGATATGATAGGGTTAAAGTTTTCCATGATCCATGTGTTTCTTATGTGTTAAGAACGCTCTGGGTAGAAAACTGATAAGGTGTTCCCCAAAGGATTCCACGGAATGTTTACAATACAGGGGCTCCTGACCACTGTCCCTGGCTTGGGAAATGTTCTTGGGAAAAATTAGTATATGCATGGTTTACCAAAAAGTGAGCTTGCAATAAAATGTGAAGTCTCACAATGCTGTTTGCCACACAATGCAAGGCTCTCCCCTCCTCTAACTTACAAACTTTGCGATATGCGCCTTCGTCCCTAATTGTTATTCTCTTCCTCCCTCTAATCTAAGGTCCTCATGATGAGTGTCTTTGGTGTTCATTTTGAGCCCTGCAATGAGCGGCTTCGCTGCTCATTGCAGGCTGCATGATGCGCACGGGTTACGAGTTACGGGCTTAAAAAAAGGTGGATTTTTTATCCCAAGCCCGTAACTCGGAATCTGATCAGAGGCGCTCATTGTGAGCCTATTCCCCCTCCTCTACTTTATGGGCCTCGCGATAAGACCTCGCAATGCAGCCCTCTGCAAACCCGTAACTTTCGTGCCTCGCGTTGAGCGCCTTTGGCATGCACAAGCCCGTAACTTTTAACATAGCGTGACGGACAAATCACAATTACGACAACTATATATGTGATATATATATATATATTTATTTAATTTCCAAATTTGTGCCTCTGTGACTGTATTATTTTTAAGGTAGTTATATGCTTTTTCATGCTATTTTGTCATGTACTTTAAATGCTTTAGTTGACTTTCAGCAATGCTTTTGATGTTCCAATAAAATATTTTTTTAATATCACATTTGCGCCTATGAGACTGTTCAGCATTTACTTCTAATTCATTTACAAGTGCTGTCGTAGCTCTCAGAAATGTTTTTAAAACCATTTGCGGGTGGTGTTTATTACCCCTAAATTTTTCTCCAGTAAAGTCTAGAATACCGATTTTATGTAAAACTAAGAGAGTGACTTGTAATATTACAGATGTCAAAAAATCAATGGGAAAGCTTACAGTAATTTGCATGTCTACCTTAGTGTTGTATATTATGACGTTACAAAAATAGCATAATAATAATAATAATAATAATAAAATATTTTGTAATGTTTTGTTTCTCTTGAGATTTATTGTTTTATAGAATAATTGGACTACAGCATTAATAGAAATGTGAAGTACATTAAACAAAATAACTTGTGAAAAATTTTTTAACACATCAAACTGATTTACGTGAATCAAAAATAAATGCTATTCGACTTCTGAAGAGATATAACGATCCTTATACTCACACTCATCAGCTATATAAGGCATCTGTTCATATCTTGGCCATGTTTTCCTTTCACAATTAAATACAAAGTGATAAGTACATAACTTATCTGCAAGAGTTCTAGTAGAAAATTGTGTTAAACTTTTCTAATGATTTAAAACAGTCACCCTATATAAATAAAAAATCCAACAGTTTTTCCCCCCAAAGAAATACTGCATTTTTAGATATGCACAAACAATTCATTCCTAGTTACAATTAGCAATATTACTTGTGCGCGAAACCAGACATCTCTTTTCATACTTTGTTCTGTGACACAGGCACCATATTCATTTATCCCACTAGGGATGTGAGATGGAGTGTTCTCAATGGTACATTGAGAGGGTACCTGGCTTACCTCACCATATTAAAGATACACACAGAATTAAAAACATAAAGAAATAAAGACCAAACTTGCAACTCATGCTACAGCTACATTGCCTACAGGGAATTTACGTTTTTTTTATTTACCTTTTGCCTTCAACAGCTTAATACAGTTTATTATGTTAGTGATTAAAAAACAACTCACTAAGGACCCCACTCAATTGTCCGAATCGCAATTATTTGAACTGTAAAAGCAGCTCGTAAAAGTTATGGATATTCAGTTGGCTACATTTAGCTACTCATATTCCAATTGTGAGTTACCCACTAACTGCAGGCCAGCCAAAGCCGCAAAACCGGCCTTAGAACTCTATTGGTTTTAGCGCAGCTCAAGATTTACAAGTGCTAAATAATTAATGTTACACAAAATAAATATTCTATTAGACCCGTAGCTCTAGCTCTCAAATTAAGTCTGATACAGTGTATCAAGTTTCTGTCAGAAATTTTACGCGTAAGACTAAGACTCGCAAGGGCTTTTTTGAACACTTAGCACAGCTGCAGCAGCAATTTACACTAATGGAAGGCATATAAATACATTAGGATTGCAATTAAAATATATATATTTTTTAAATGTTTTTTTGTGTGAAATGGATCTCGGGACTTAAGGGGTTAATACATATCATGGAACCCCCATGGACTAGAACAGTTGCTTTCATTATTTTTTATTGATTTCTACATTGCTGGAATGCGAGTCTGATTTCAAAATGTATTTCTCAACTAATTAATTTGTAGACTCTGAGTGAAGTTTAAGTATAAACTCCATGGTTTACTGACGTCATGATGATGGTTTCATTTACTATTGGCTGTGTCTAAGAAGTAAATTACGGGCTTGCTTAGATATTGTCAGATCATATGATCACGCTCCTTGAAAACCTACTTATGAGTGCATGGTTTCCGTGTGGAGGCTGTGAGAGGGCAGTTGCGAGTTACAGACAATTGAATGTAGTTAAAATGGAGCTCACAGACAAAATTACGGACTATAGGCAATTGCGGGCATGCAAATAAATGGGACCCTGAGAGATGTAAAACCACTGTGTCATTCACTGATATATTTTGTCGGAAATAAACTACATTATGATTACTGAACGCATAACCCACATGTAAAATGATATGGATATATTCTACAAAGCTTGGGGATTCTGGCTAGGTTCTTCCAGATTCTTCTATCTTCCAGTTTAATTAAATTGGAAGTACCATTCCAAAATATATATTTAAAAAAGAATGAGTCTTAAAAATAAAAATAAACAAATGTACTGACTCAGAGTGAGCACTCTACCATGCTTTTATTTTTATTTTCCCTCACATTTATCTCTTACTTCTCTATTATTTCGTTCTGTATCTTTATTTTATCTTTTACCTATCAATCTCATTGTTAACACTATAGAATTATGTTGTATACCTTCAATGTGACAACCATGTTGAATGGGGTATGATAAGAGCCTATTGCCCAAACCTCTCCCCACAGGTAGGCCCAGTTCGTTTTACCTCTGTATAGCAGAAATAACTTTCAGCCCTTGGGTTAGACTGAGAGATGTCTGTGGTCTTGTGTAGCATAAAGCTCTTCCTAAGTTTTGAAAAGAACTTACTCCAGCAATCAGAATTCCAGCATCAATAACGAAATCCACACATTAATTATGTGTACCAGTTATAGCATATTTATTACTGAAACAACAGACATATTTATACCGCACTCTTAACAACAAAAGGCCAATCAATTCAAATTTGTATCCATGGTTACTCCAATCACCTTCTAGCTCACGTTACTACTCATGCCCAGGTGGGTTTAATTGACAGGCTTCGCTCCTACCCTCTTACTATATGATATAATGCCTATTAATTACCTCCCTGGGCTAGGAGCCTGAAAGTCTAAGAGAATCACAAATTATATTGTAGCAATACATCAATTACAGTAATTGCATTAACAACAATCCACAGTCATGATCCACACCAGTCTTGGACTACAGGATAGCCATCTGGCTGTGTGTTATGTGACTCATAGGGGTCAGTTATCTCCCTAATCTGGTTAATAAGGAACTAGTCCAGTACTAGGAAATATTGGGCATATACAATATTTCCCTTGTAATTGCTAGCCCCCCCTCCCCAAAGCATAATATAGACATAAATCCCATTACTCCTATCATGTTCTTAGTCACACCCCAACTATAAACATGGGTACCCAGGCAATTTCCACAATCCTATGCTTCTAACAGGAATAACAGATACATCACAATGTCCCCAATGTTAACCCATATTTCAGTGGGCCCCTTTCCCCTGGCACAATAGGCCTAGTCTATAGTAAGGTCAAGCATCAATTTGTAAGGTATTGCACTGATTGTACCTTGGCATGCTACAGGCATGACATTCAAGTCTAGTTGAAAGGTCTAAGTTATTATATACTTAATCAGATCGCTAAATATGTAACATAAAAAACAGAATCTGACTGTAACATAGACCAAGCCTATATGTAATTCTACATGTAATGACAATCTGAATAATGTTAACCAATGCTGGAAATTGTCTTCTCTATCTCTGTTTATTGGAAAAAATTATAAAACCAACCAAAAAATATTTGTGGACAAAAATGAAGAAAATAATCAATTGTATGGTCTTTTTACAAGGATAAATGTGTTAAACATAATTTATACACCCAAATCTGATAGAATGTAATGTGCTATAACTAAGACACTTCTCCATACCATGCCTCTGTTTTGCAGATTTAGGTGTAATGTAGACTCATAAATCTGCTACGAGCTAGCACTTTGCAGAACAATACAAACCCTATGAGAACTGCCTACTGATTGCTGGTAATTGACCTAAAATTGCAACCCACATGTAGCCCCATTGGTATTTTCCAAGAGGCCATCTTATTGTTCCAACCAAAGGATACACATTAAATCACGAGTGCTTGGAAGTCATTACAAGTGCTGAGATTGTAGGAAAAATCCTAAGCATACTGGGCTCCATTCCATTTGGGTAGAAAGCTTTAAGAAAAGGCTCCCTCATAACTGTAGGGGTTATTTTTTCACTAACTAGTGAGCCATACTATGGCTCTTCTAAAAAAAAAAAATAAGTACCATGCATCAAGGAGGGTTTTCCTCAGCCCTAACATGTGGTTACAGTATGCTCACAGGACACTCTGGGTCAGAAGCTTCACATGAAAATGGGTTTATATAGATAGAAAGAGAAAAGAGAGGATTAAGTGTGTTCAAATAGTAACTATTAACAGTTCTTCCGCACAGATGTTAATTGTTAGATGCCACAGGGGTCTGTTAATGACCTCCATGGCATGAGGTCCATTTTTAGATAGTGAGGTTGCTTTAGTGAATTTACTAAATAAAAACAAAAAAACATAAGAGGCAAAGCTTGATATGTATTGATTAAAATAATAAGTCCAGTGCTTGTATCAGTCCATGTGCTGGAACAAGCAGCATATGCATAGACAGGCACTGTAGCAGACAGTTAACTGTCCAGGCAGTCTTACAAGTAAAATATACTGGAAGCAGAGTGTAGCGGAACCCATCACTGTTTTACCCTGTTTTATGATTATTATGGTTAAAATATGATCCTACTATTATACTGCATGTATGTTGGTTGATGCTCTGCAGAATATTGTCCCAGACATTTGCAGCTACTTGGCATGGGAGATAATCCTGTTACAGCGACTCCGCATAAGATAAAGGAAGTCTATTGTATACAGTGTTTTCATTCTCAGATAAGAACAAAGACGTGTAATTGAATCAATGTCTGATTGTATCAAAGCTGCCAGGGAGCCTGGGGGGGGGTGTGTGTGACTCACCTATTGTTCTCTTTATGTGTATTGTGCGGCCAAATATGGGCATGTGTATTGCCTGTGGGAAGAGATGGGTATAAATATTTCTGCAATAACAAAATAAAGTCAGTATTCATTTGACTCCCAAATTGTGTGTCGTCCAATATGGGAGGTGTGGAATGATGAGACTGTAGTGCTTCTTGGGTATTTTACCGTATACCAGCGGAGATATTGGATTCGTGTTCCAGCTCCGTTACATTGGTGGCAAGTGTCGGAATTGTTCCCACGGTCAGAAGGACAGCTACAGGAGACACCATTCCGTGGAGTACAAATTGAGGGCAACGCTAGTATCCGTACAGCGCCCCTGGCTACAGCAGGATGGAACCGGTTAGTTTTCAGACAGCGTTCCATCATGAGGAGGAGGAGGCGGCCGCGGACTAGAGGGATGCAGACAGAAAGGAACTCATGGTTACAGTACCTCTTATTACCCCACAGACTGAGTTTCAAAGAGAACTCCAAAGCAGACTGGCCTTTTTCCCAGGTACGCTTCCCATGAAAACCTTGGAATGGTTAATGACAGATGTCCACAAATCCATAATGGAAAAACAGCGGGCACGGGAGCGGTACATCTTGGGAGCTGCTAACCCACCTCCCACCATTAACCCTCCCCCAGCACTGCGTCCGGGTGGTGGGAACTACCAAACCCCTCCACGGTACATCAGGTGCCACACGTGTAACCAGCAGGGCCACATGCAGAGAGACTGTCCCAGAAACAGAAACCGCTCCACGTGGAATACTCCAACTAATTCCCCCCCCCAGCGGCAGTGTGTACCCCAGGGGGCCGAAGGTGTCATCCCCCCCCCCCCCCAGCGGCAGTGTGTACCCCAGGGAGCTGAAGGTGTCGTCCTTCCTCCCCAGCGGCAGTGTGTACCCCAGGGGGCAGAAGGTGTCGTCCTTCCTCCCCAGCGACAGTGTGTACCCCAGGGAGCTGAAGGTGTCGTCCTTCCTCCCCAGCAGCAGTGTGTACCCCAGGGGGCCGAAGGTGTCGTCCTTCTCCCCCAGCGGCAGTGTGTACCCCAGGGAGCCGAAGGTGTCGTCCTTCCTCCCCAGCGGCAGTGTGTTCCCCAGGGAGCCGAAGGTGTCGTCCTTCCTCCCCAGCGGCAGTGTAGCCCTTGCCATGGAGCCCATTCATATAATGAAAGACTATGGGAAAGACTTTAGCTCCATGGCAACTGAACTGTGTGAAGAGGATCTGAGCGCTATTCGGGAGTTTTGTGCGCTCAGATCCCAGCTATCTGGGGATATGTGAAATGTGAGTAAATGTAAATTGCAGTAACGCTGATGGGTTGTCAAACTAGAGAATTGACCAACAAATACTTTTGTCCGGACATCCCCAGGCCGATCCGTTGTGATCAGACCGTGTATGCCGGCTTATGGTCATGGGGGAGGTATGTAGCGGAACCCATCACTGTTTTACCCTGTTTTATGATTATTATGGTTAAAATATGATCCTACTATTATACTGCATGTATGTTGGTTGATGCTCTGCAGAATATTGTCCCAGACATTTGCAGCTACTTGGCATGGGAGATAATCCTGTTACAGCGACTCTGCATAAGATAAAGGAAGTCTATTGTATACAGTGTTTTCATTCTCAGATAAGAACAAAGAAGTGTAATTTAATCAATGTCTGATTGTATCAAAGCTGCCAGGGAGCCTGGGGGGGGGTGTGACTCACCTATTGTTCTCTTTATGTGTATTGTGCGGCCAAATATGGGCATGTGTATTGCCTGTGGGAAGAGATGGGTATAAATATTTCTGCAATAACAAAATAAAGTCAGTATTCATTTGACTCCCAAATTGTGTGTCGTCCAATATGGGAGGTCGGAAATGGTGAGACTGTAGTGCTTCTTGGGTATTTTACCGTATACCAGCGGAGATATTGGATTTGTGTTCTAGCTCCGTTACACAGAGGTCTTTAGAATTAGACAGGGAAGAGAAGGCACGGATTTTATAAGGAGTTAGAGGTTGTGAGACTGTTGCCTGAGTTATGTCTCAAAAGTAAGTTTTCCATTATAGTTTTTTTCTTGTGGACATCAAATTGCAGAGTTTATGGGACCACCACAGTTTAAGAAAAAAAAAAAACACCCAGCCTTTACCCTTACCCATTCCCAAATCCATAATGGACGCCTTTGACCCAGTAACTCAGGACGAAGTCTTTTATCAACCTCTCGTCTTACAGCTTGTCTACATGATCCTATTCCATCACAGTTAATTCCTGCCCTCCTTACCAAACTTATCCCAGCTCTCACATATTTATTCAACCTTTCCCTGAATACTGGCGAGTTTCCATAACCTTTAAAACACGCCATAATTACACCCATTCTTAAAGGCATATCTAAGTGAGCTGGGTTATTACATTTTTGCACTCTTTATGCAAATGTAATAAAATATTTAATAAAACATTTTATTTTTATTAATGTCTAAAAATCCCTGTAATGATTATGTTGACACCCTCAGGGGTAGCCACACAAGCCCCTGATCCTCACCCAATCAGCATGCAGAAATAGGGGAGCAGTTTTTAAATCATTACATACCCTGTGTGCCCTCCTCAACCAATAGCAGAGCACTGATGTCAGCCCAGATGTCACTGCTTGTGGTGAGCCTCCTGTTGTAGTCTGCTCTCTGTCTGTTCTGCCCATAACTTTTACCAAAGACAAACTCCCTATCCCACATGAACCGGGAGTTAATTCAAAAGTTTCATCTAACCTGATTGGCCAAAACAAATTATTTTACATTTTATGCTAATTTATCCTTGGTTTGGAGGGTGTTAACCCTGATTTACAACTGTCAGAAATTACAAGATATTTTACAAACTTCAAGGTAAGTGTTTAAATGTTTATTATTGGATTTTTTTTATGCAAAAACATGTTTGCATACACTACTAATTAGCCTCTACTAGATGCATTCATAATACAGCTCCATTAGATATGCCTTTAAGAAACCCTCATCAGATCCAGTTTCTCCATCTAATTACCACCCTATCTCTCTACTTCCCCTGGTTTCTAAATTGCTTGAGTGTATCATCTACAATCGCCACCTCCAATTTATTTCCTCCAACTTGATCCTTGACCCCTTTCAATCTGGCTTCCAGTCCCAACACTCCACAGAGGCAACTCTTGCTAAAGTCACTAATGACTTGCTCACCGCCAAGTCAAAGGGTCACTCCTCTATTCGTATTCTCCTGAATGTCTCTGTTGTCTTTGACACAGTTGACTATCCCCTTCTTATCCACACTATATTTTTTTGAGGTCTGGATATAATATGATGCTTGCCTTCATCTGTCGTGCATTTTGTTTGGTAAAACAAAGAGGTTATATACATCTATTATTTTCAATATATGGCTGTCCATTGGTCTTTGCTACTACCACATACACAAACACTTATAGTATGCCTCTTCTAACATGTAAGAGTTAAAACATTTTCCTGTTAAAATGAAATACTTCTCTACGTTTTTAAATATGTTTTATCAAAACAAGACTAGGCCAGCCCAAGTCTTAAATATTTTCACATCGGTAAGAAAGACCTTCAGAATGCTACTTTTAAGACATACGCATTTCATTTCCATTCTCCATTGTCTCATATCAAGCAGGTGTTAGATAAGCCCACAATGGTCTAGTCACTAACAAACCAATACTTGGCACATAATTAAAACCGAGGTCATACATATTAATATTACCAGAGTGCTCTCAAGTGGTCAGAAACCAATATACAAAACATGTTTATAAATATATTCTAATTTATACATATACATACACAAGGGGAATAACTATTTGTGATTGGTGGAAACCAACCTTGTGACGATGAGGAAGAAATAGTAATCTAAAGGAGAGAGAGAATATTCTGGGCTTTTCATGCTTTTCTGGCTTTCCGTTCTTGCCCTAAGTCTTCTGTACTATTTACTGGCTTATCTTTATCTTACAGTCCTGTTCTGAGAACAAACCTGACTGTCATGCTTGGGCATAAACTAACCAATTTGATAAATTAAATTAAATGTAATCAATTCTGATGTAAGACCAATAACTAAATAACAGCTTGTCAATACCTAAATACAACGTTTATTTAACTTGCAAACTCACATACCATATAAACAATTTTGATACATATTGCTTCACTATATATTTCTATATAATTGCTATATAAAGTGTCATACCATATATTGTTAATTATTAATATCATATATATTGTGACAAGGATGGCCGTTTACCACAGGGATTTTTATAACAAAAGGTTCATCAACACATAGATTTATGATGCAGTAGACTTGTTTATTTTATGGCTCATAAACATGGTTGCAGAAGTAGTAATTCATTTAAGAAAATAAAAATAAAAATCTACATAAACATTCTTACTAAACATTCAGGAACACCCTGACTACACCCGGAGAAATATAATTCACAAAGAAAAATGAATCCTGTCGTACTACTTCCAGCGGAGGTTAGCAGGGTTTGCCTTTTTGGAGAGCAAGCACATAAGTCTCCTGAATTTGGTAATGTAAGTATTGCCAACTTGTGGATAGGATACAACACTGTCTCTGATATGTGGTGTAGTGCCATCTTGTGACCAGGGTACCACCCTTCTCTCTGAGTTCCCACCCCTCTAAAAGATAAAGTCTTGTGATGCACAAGTCTCTTCCCTGGGGGTAATAAAGAACAAAAGGAGTTTCTGACCTTACCGTAATGTAGTCAGCCTTGCAGATGGCTTCAGTCTGCAGCCCAGGTCCTCAGCAGATTGGACATGTTTCCAATAGCAGCTTCCTTGGTTTGTCTCTCTCTCTGATTCCAGCACCCACACTTCCTATGTCTGTCCTCTTACTTTCCCCCAGACTACATTTCCTTGCTGTTAGCTCCTGGGGATTTAAGTAGTCTGCTTGTCGCTTCAGGTGCAGCTAATTGTTTAATTCTGTCAGCACTGGACTAATGGATCTCATCAGCCTCCTTGCAAAAGTATTCACCCCCCTTGACTTTTTACCTATTTTGTTACATTACAGCCTTAAGTTCAATGTTTTGTTAATCTGAATCTTATGTGATGGATCAGAACACAATAGTCTAAGTTGGTGAAGTCAAATGAGAAAAACATATACAAAAACTATTTTGTAGAAATAGAAAACAGAAAATTGGCAAGTGTGTATGTATTCACCCCCTTTGTTATGAAACCCATAAAAAGCTCTGGTGCAGCCAATTACCTTCAGAAGTCACATAATTAGTAAAATGATGTCCACCTGTGTGCAATCTAAGTGTCACATGATCTGTCATTACATATACACACCTTTTTTGAAAGGCCCCAGGGACTTTAACACCTAATTAAGAGTCACCACTAACCAAACACTGCCATGAAGGAACTCTCCAAACAAATAAGGGACAATGTTGTTGAGAAGTCAGGGTTAGGTTATAAAAAAATATCCAAATCTTTGATGAGCCCCAGGAGCACCATCAAATCTATCATAACTAAATGGAAAGTACATGGCACAACAGCAAACCTGCCAAGAGACGGCTGCCCACCAAAACTTACGGACCAGACAAGGAGGACATAATCAGGGAGGCAGCACAGAGACCTAAGGTAACCCTGGAGGAGCTGCAGAGTTCCACAGCAGAGACTGGAGTATCTGTACATAGGAGGACAATAAGCCTTACGCTCCATAGAGTTGGGCTTTATGGCAGAGTGGCCAGAAGAAAGCCATTACTTTCAGCAAAAAACAAAATGGCAAGTTTTGAGTTTGCGAAAAGGCATGTGGGAGACTCCCAAAATGTATGGAGGAAGGTGCTCTGGTCTAATGAAAAATTGAAATTGAACTTTTCGGCCATCAAAGAAAACTCTATGTCTGGGTCAAACCCAACACATCACGTCTCCCAAAGAACACCATCCCCAAAGTGAAACATGGTGGTGGCAGCATCATGCTGTGGGGATGATTTTCAGCAGCCAGTACTGGGAAACTGTTTAGAGTTGAAGGAAAGAAGGATGGTGCTAAATACAGGGATATTCTTGAGCAAAACCTGTACCACTCTGTGCGTGATTTGGTGGTTTAAGGGGAAACATGTAAATGTGTTGGAATGGCCTAGTCAAAGCCCAGACCTCAATCCAATAGAAAATCTGTGGTCAGACTTAAAGATTGCTGTTCACAAGCGCAAACCATCCAACTTGAAGGAGCTGGAGCAGTTTTGCAAAAAGTAATGGGCAAAAATCCCAGTGGTAAGATGTGGCAAGCTCATAGAGACTTATCCAAAGCGACTTGGAGCTGTGATTGCCACAAAAGGTGTCTCTACAAAGTATTGACTTTAGGGGGGTGAATAGTTATGCACATTTACATTTTCTGTTATTTTGTCCTATTTGTTGTCTGCTTCACAATAAAATAAAAAAAACATCTTCAAAGTTGTGGGCATGTTCTGTAAATTAAATGATGCAAATCCTCAAACAATCCATGTTAATTCCAGGTTGTGAGGCAACAAAACATGAAAAATGCCAAGGGGGGTTAATACTTTTGCAAGGCACTGTATCTTCTTCTATAATGTATCTTCTATAATGTATCCCTGACTTTGTGACAATATATATAATAAATAGACAGCTGATTGTATATACACTTTGCATATAATTTCTGTATTGCACTAATCAAATATAGACAGATGGTTAACCAAACTTTATAAGATTATATACACTGTTTATATACTCCTATATTGAACGAACCCAATATAGATTGTTTTAAAATAAATTGTTAATCCACACTTGATAAGTTTGTATACACTACTTATTGACCCCTGTATTGATCTAACCAAATATAAAGTGTGTTAAGACTAATTGTTATCCAATAATCCAAAAGAGGTTGTAATACACGTCAGATTGTATATTGTGATCTAACTAAATATCAAAGCTTCTACACTTACAATGGTTTATCCTTGATATTTATTGTTATACCAATAAATGCTATTTCTGCACACAGCGTATAATTGTCGATAACTTGATCTTTGAATTTAATCTATACACTGTAATATTTTAAGAAACTATATTAATCTATACAGTGTTCGATTCATGTCATATCAATTGCATGACACATCCTAAGGAGAGGAAATTAAACAATATGTTTCATACACTCAAATACTTAATTTTATTAAAACCTATTTCGTTCTGTTTTGAAAAAATATATATATTAATCATATTAATTAAAATGGGATGAAGATATATCCATATGATTAACATGTTTGGAACATGCACAATATTTCAAGAGAACACATATAAAATAATTTCTGTTGGTATTGATCACTCATCAGAAATTAATAAAAAGATACCTGACTTTCCCCCATTAATTTGGAAAGGATCCAAACAAGATTCAAACTTCATTCACTGTTAATGGCCTTGACCTTTAATAAAAAATTACATGTATGATTTCATTTTTATTATTACTGTAAAAATGTATTTAATGTATCCATTACTTCTCTTAATATAAAATATAATAAATAATTGATTATTTACATCATTGGAATCACAATTATACCAACACCAAATATGTTTGAACAGAAAATAGATTACATGTAATTGAATATAATTGAATATAGATTACATATGTGTGAAGGAGCCAAAGAAAATCTGTGTGGATGCCGCATATAGTGTAAAAATACCACAAAACTGCTTCTTTACCCATAAACAAACACATTGAATAATCTGGGGGAGGGTTTGTCCCCCTCGTCCCCCCAGTTCCTACACCCATGATTGAATACTACCTTATTGTTGCACAACATATACAACTTGATTCATTCTTACAAACCATCTATCATGTTCTCTGATTCAGTTAATTTACTATTTAAGTTCTGGAGAATCCAGCTTGTTCATCATCCTGGAAATCTCTTATTATTATTATTATTGTTTATTTATCAATAAATCACTACAATTAACTTGTACAATACACCAATAAAAATAACTGAGGTATATTTTCAACACTGTGGGTATTTATTAAAAATAATAGAAATAGGCATTAAGCATTAGCACTGCTCAGAATTACTTCACTGAAAAATGGAGGTTGGATTTCAAAGTCTTATGGGGTTCAATTACGAGTTACGATTGGACCCACATTACAGATATAATGCAATATTGATAAAGCCGTAAATATATTCTATTACATGCAAGTTCCATTATATGTATTAACACATTGATTGCCGGGATCGATATAACACAGAAATTAAACATGAAATAAAGTATTTTATTTGGCCGATTTGCAAGCTTAAGAATATTGTGCTATTAATTCTAAGACCTAACATCAGTTTCCCTGTTGAGAAAAGTACAGTAGTGTGTGTATATTTGCATTTAAAGTGCAACGGATTGGACTTTACCCCTCTTGTGGGTCCTCTCTAGCAATCGTTGGCCTCTTAGCTCCATTTGTAGGGTTGAACACCAGTGATTTTAATGCAATTTAAGACGCAATTGGAATGTAGCAGTTACGGGCTTGACAGATAAAAGGATTTGCGTGCTCGCAAGTCAAATTCTCACGTCCCGTGGAGTTTTCTCGCTCCTACCCCGTAAGTCGTCGGTGGGCTGGTTTAAGAGACCAATTTAATAGCCATAAGTCTTGCGGGCTACGTTACGAGCTACGGTTTTACACGTTAGGGGAATTTAATGTGACTAATAGTGGTGAGTATACACCCCTTATCCACTTGTGATAGGAGTAGCACATGCATGTTATAGGTGTCAAACATGAGCAGTGTAACAGCTCTTTCTGTCGGAGCAGGTGACAAATTGGTTGGGAGGTGTGCAGGCCCCCTTCTCCCCCCCTAATGCTTTGGGATAGTGGCCCATTATCCACATTGGGGCACCTATTGGACCTCTAAAAATAACCATTGGGGTGCCAATGGACTGACACCTAGAACAAACCCTGTTACCATGGGGTCTCTATGATCTATATGCATGGTGATCCATATGGTGGTCCAACTAACATTAACCCTATTACCATGGAGGTACCTATAGAATCACATGAAGGTCCCTATAGACACCAATGTAGGTCCCTAGGGACCCCACAGGGCACATTACATTAACCCATAATAGGTTAATATACCATTGGGGTCCATAGGGGCCCTCATGGTATCCTACTTAATGTTAGGTGATTTATTGGATATGAACATTTTGAGTAGTAAAAGCAAGATGAGTAATAATTAAGGAGTGTGAAGATCCAGGGGTAGGGGCAATTACTGCCCAGGGCAACTTGCTATAGACTACAGATCAACTACCCACAAGGGCTGTTGGTTTCTTGGAAATCTGTGCACCAGCACCCTGATATCTGGCTTCTGTATCAGACCGAGTCTCTCCATCAGGAATCAGCACTTCCAGGAGTCTCAGTAAACCTCCTGTGGTAGTGACTAGAACAAGTTACTTGCAGGGTGGAGATAGGGCCAGTATCGCAGTCACCAGGAGCAAATAAGAGAACAAACCATTTCTAAATGTCTCAGCAGTGAACTGCTTTATTTTTGTAAAGTCAACAATATTTATAGGGGATAGACACAGAGGGAGGTGTATACAACTCAACAATGACAGGGAGTGACTCCACATGGGGTCTAATATTCTGGCATCCTGCGTGGCACCTGTGAAATAAAGTTAATACAGTCAAGTGCTTCAATCCTCCAAGGCCTACATTAAAATGGTGGAGAAATCACAAAACGGTGGGTCAGGAGAGCAAGGATCCAAAGTATGTGAAGTATGAAATTTTTTTTTTTTTATTTGGGCATCAATCTATTATACTTACAGAATAAGATATACAATTAGACACACAAAAAAGACATTAATCCCTGACAAAGTTTTAGGATGAAAAATATCTGCTTAATTAACTTTTTAAATGCCTGGTTTTATATATCATTCTCTATTATTATTGCTGCAGCTATTGCCACTGTTTGTGAATTGTGTCATAAAGCATATGAATTAAAAAATATGTTTAAATCAGTGTTCACATATTATGTGTATGTACCTGTTAAAGATTGCTCAGAATGGCGGCAACACAACCTAAAGTTTTGGGGGGGGGTTAAGAACATGTGTCACTTTTTTTTTTGTATCTTCAAATGTTGGGGGCAGGCACTTTTGGGAAATAGTTTTATATACCAACCTTTTCATCAAAAGCATTTGAACTACTGGACAAAGTTCAGTTTATATGTGATTAATGCAGATACTTGATGGAAGCATTCTATATTTTGGTAACCTACCAACTAGGAATTACATTATTTACAGAATGGATAGGACTAAGAAAGAATTGGTTTATGATATCATATATCTCCAATGAAGTGGAAATAGGAGAGCAGTTGAATATATTAAAATAGAGATAATTACATACAGGAAACAATTAAATCAGGAATGCAACATTGTCAAAAAGTACATGACACTTCTTTTGGGAGATGAGTGGCTACACCAGATAATGTAAAAAGTGTACAGTTTTGGATAAAATACTGACATTTAGTTAATTAAGAAGCTAAGCAGGTATTAGTTTGTTTAATGTTAATGACAACTTTAAATACAATTTACACTGCTTATATTCTGTTTCTAGTAGCATCAAATGCTCTTCTTAACATATTGTACATTTTGCTTCTTCTGACAATTGCCATAAAAAATACATAGGGTACGCCTCGTGGCAAGTTAAAGCATGCATTAAAGAATATCGTCTTAGTATAATTTAGAATAACAGCCCTTTAGCACTTGCTAATTATTTAATAGAAATGTACAATATAAAGCTAGATTATTTATTTCTAGTTGGCTAGTATTAAACAGGTTAACACACCCTGAAGAGGGGAGATGTCTTTCTCCTCATGTGCAGCATGATGCATTCTGGACTTTCCATTTGGAGACATGCCTGGCAGAAGTTTTCCTTAGTGAATTGGATGTTTTTGTATTTCTTTGTATTCTCTTTGTTTACAAATATGCAGCCTCATTCAATTCCGGGCCGTAACTCCATAGCAGATAGCCGAGTTTCTGCAATTGAGTTGTGGGTTACAGTAGGTCTACTTTTACTCTGCTATTCAAAAAGTTAGGCATCGGTCTCGAGAATCGGAAACCATGGTCTCGGCAGTAGCATTTGTGGGCTTGAACATGATCGCGGACGCAAGCCAGAAACTTGTGGTTTAAGACCGTAAGATTGGAGCACTTTAAATGCAAATATAAATTCAATACAGCACTGTAAATTATTGGTAACACAATGGTTGACATTAGAAAGCACCACATTCTCAAGCTCTCACATCGCCAAAATAAAATACTTTATTTCCTTTATAATTTCCATACAAAGTCCTACGGGCTTGAATGACCTCCAAGCCCGTAACTCGTTATTCAAGCCCGTAGGACTTTGGAATCTAACCTCCATTTTTTTTCAAGTCCTACGGGCTCAGAGTTTGAAGCCTGTAAGACTTTGGACGAAAGTTAAACATGAAATAAAGTATTTTATTGTGGTGATGTGCGAGCTTGAGAATGTTGTGCTTTGAATTCTAATGTCACCCATTGTGTTCCCCAGCCTTTACAGTGCTGTATTGAATTTATATTTGCATCAGAAGTGCTCCGATCTGTAAGTAAGCCCTTTGCAAGACTTCCTTGGTCCCAGTAACCTGTGGTTAAATTTTTGCCATTTGCGTGCTTGAAGGAGTGGTTAGCGCGGGAAAATCAGAGCAATTGAATAGCGATTTGTGATTTTAGCAATCGTAACTCTTGCGGCCGTGAAAGATCAAAACATTTTAGGCCAGTAACTTGCGATTTAACAAATTGCTGGGAATCGCATCTCGTATCAAGTAACTCGAGCCTGCAAATGGAAGGCAATTGAATAGCAAAGTAGCTTGTGACCTCCATCTCAAAATGGCAGCAATTGAATGAGGTTGATGGAGTTTACCCCCACTAATTTAATTATATAGCGTCACTTGTTTCTTGTACTGTGCCTTGGGCCCATCTTTACATGTGTTTGCAGTACTATTTATATGAAAGTTATGTATACATTGCAGGGGTGTAGGAGCCAGGATAGTTCTGGGGGGGGGGGGGTGATACAGTAGCTCATTGTATACACAGGCCGTAATATAGCTTATATATGCATACATACAAACACAGAAAAATCTGGGGGGGATTTGTCCCCCCATCCCCCCAGTTCCTACACCCATGATACATTGTGATAATACTTGCTGCATGTATCATCTAGTGTGGCCTTTTTATTGAGCAATCAATAACACTAAATGTATACTTGATGTGTATTCTCAGATATTGATATTAATGAAATGGTCTACTGACAAAATATTGCTATGGAGTAATCCACTTATTGAGGGATGTTTCTATGTGGCAATCTTTCTTGTTTTTCTAATATATTAGAAAGAGTTGTCCTATTAATTTTGATTGGTGCAGACTGTGTAGACTAATTAGACAGTATTCATAAAATCCATGAGCACTTTACTGGTCTATGTAAATGAGTAAGCATGTTAAGTGAGATATATCTGGCATGTCTAGTCAGATTGCATCGTAGTATTGCTGCTGGACGTGAGTTATTTTTTTAATAAACTTTTCTTTTTTATTAATTTTCTTTCTCAGCTCCTTGCGGTTGTGGCAGTGGATTCTGAGCATGGACCCCTTAGATGTGTGCACTGGATCTCTGGCACCTGGGTTACCACCTGATTGATCATCCTGTTGATACTTTACACCTTCAGACTATCCAGTTTGCTCTAGTCACATCTGCTTTGTAGATGCTGCCCTATTCTTATATACATGACACAACCTTTTTGATTTGATCAATCTATTTAAAGAAATGAAGCAAATCTAGCAGTTATAACCCCTTAGAGCTATCATTCCTGCATTTTCCTCTCCCATGAACTGGAAATGGACTCTTCATAAGACAAGGATCTTTTGGCTATTTAATCCCACTTGGCTATTTTCTTGGCCCTTGTGCAATGGGACAAAGCACTAATTAACCCCAATCCTACAATACACTATAACTCATTGGTTAGTCATTCCAATTCTTCTCTCATCATTATATGTAGACCTCTAATCAAATGTATCCACCTATCTAATCATTTTCATATATTTGTCCCATGATGCAGGTTACAACCACATTGAATATAGATTTAGATTCAGTGGAGCTTGCACAGTCACTAATTGCTTGCTTTTAATGGCTTGTAATTCAAAAACAAAAATAACCTTGAGATTAAAGTGTGTTAAAATAATGACTTCCTTTGTCAGCAATTATGTCAGGATTACAAACTGGTTGCACATTCTTCTAGCCATTTTCTCTACTGTGAATTTGTGTTGCATTTTTGTTTGAATGAACAACTCTGTACGCTAATTTTATGCTTCACGAAGGTAGGGTAGCTAAATGCGTGATAACACTGGGAGTAGGTTGCGCTTGCTTGCTTGCTTATATGTTTGTAAAAAGGTGTGTCACAGATTAGCACGGTGTAACAAGTATAGGTGTACCCCTCTTAACCCTACCTCTATTAGAGCTGATTCTCTATAGCGCTATTTTCACTGTAATTGCCGCTTTGAGCTAAACCCTGCTTTTTTGGCTGCTGATCCCCGCTGAATGCTCTGCTTCACGATAACACTGTTTTTTCCTGCAGGGCCCCGTTTAATGCTCAGAGCAGCATCACAGCATTAACAGAGACTGCAGAGTAGAGAGAGAAAAGTGTCACCCTGGAGAGAGAGAGAGAGAGAGAGAGAGAGAGAGAGAGAGAGACACAAAAGACCCTGAATTCCTACCTCGAACATCAAGAGACAAGGTACAGAATATTTTGGATTTCAAGATGCAGGTGCTGTACCACTTAAAGAAAGGGGAGTGCAAAGTGGACATTGGATGGTAGTTGAAGTTGTCAACCTCCACAATCCGCACCATACTGAAGAACAAAGAAAAGATCAAGTCGTCCTCAACCACCAGCACTGCATCTTCAGTGCCATGCCCTGGAGGAAATGGAGAAGTGGTTGCCCATCTGGATTGGCTATGAACTTGAGCGTAACATGCCTCTCACCCAGGCCATCATAAAGGAGAAGGCTAGAAGCATATATGGCTATATACATAAACACCAGATGACGGAAAGCTTCTCAGCCAGTAGAGGTTGGTTTGAACACTTCAAAAAGTGGAACAACCTCTACAACATAAAGATCATGAGAGAAGGGACGAGCGCTGACACTGAAGCTGCTGCGCCCTTTCCAGCCGAAGGACATTGTGGAAAGAGGTAATTACCCTCCTGGACTGGTATTTAATGTTGAGAAGACTGGTATCTTCTGGAAGCAAATGCCAGGCCAAACTTTCATATAATGGGAGCAGAAGAAAGTCATTGCTAGCCTACCACTCAAAAACACCAAGAACAAAGAAGGGCATACCAAAATCCACTTTGCCGGTCATTTGGCAATTCAACACGAAAGCCTGGATCACCATGGACATGTTTAACAACTGGTTCAGCGAGCATTTCTGTCTATTGGTGCAGCGCTATTGCAGGTGCAAATTACTTGAGGCCAAATTGCTCCTGTTTATGCACAAAGCTCCATGCCACCCTACCAATTTGGCTGAACTCTGCTTGTGTATCCTGGTGGAAGTAGTCTTCCTGCCACCCAGCATTACTTCACTCATCCAGCCTATGGCTCAGGGGATCATTGCAACCTTCAAGGTTTACTATCCTCAACAAACAGCAAGGTCAAACAATCTATGATGGATTTCTGCAAGAAGTACACCATTTGTCCTGGAAGGAGGTGACCCAGGATTGTCTAAAAGCTGTGTGGAGGAAGATATGGCCAGAGCAGTGTGCAGATGGGCAACAAGAACAGCCCATCATAGCGGACATAGTAAACCTTGTGCATACGGCTGAACTGGGAGATGCAGATGCCCAGGACCTACAAGGACCTACAACAACTGGTGGAACAGGGTATCAACAATTTCCAGGACAGTTGTGACTCTGACACGGAGGAACAAAAATAACTTTCAACCGAGTTCCTCAGCAAGACTTTGCGTTCCATCCATGACCTTATGTATAATTTAGTGGCAAATGATCAGGAAGCTGGGCGGAGCAGAAATGTGGGACACAGTGTTATTGGAGCAATGTCTTGCTACCGGAATCTGTTGGATGGATGCAGAAAGCAAAGACAAATGAGCCTGAAATGTACACATCGATCCATTATGGTGGACTTTTTTTGGTGTTCTATTTCTTTAAACTTTATTCGTAAAAAAGGTTATTTTTCTCTTGTTATTTTTGCAGTGTCTTCAAAGTTTATTTTAAGTTAAAAAGTTTATAAATTGTTTTGGTTTTGTGTATATCCCTATCTTCCCTCTGTTAAAATGACCCAGTTTAGCACTGTTTGCTTAACACTTCTTTTGTCTGGAACTTACAGTGCCTTGCAAAAGTATTCACCCCCCTTGGCATTTTTCATGTTTTGCTGCCTCACAACCTAGATTTAACATGGATTGTTTGAGGATTTGCATAATTTAATTTACAGAACATGCCCACAACTTTGAAGATGTTTTGTTTACATCAAAATAACAGAAAAATCTGCATAAGTATTCACTCCCCTAAAGTCAATACTTTGTAGAGCCACCTTTTGCGGCAATCACAGCTCCTAGAAGCTTTGGATAAGTCTCCATGAGCTTGCCACATCTTACTACTGGGATTTTTGCCCATTCCTCCTTGCAAAACTGCTCCAGCTCCTTCAAGTTGGATGGTTTGCGCTTGTGAACAGCAATCTTTAAGTCTGACCACAACTTTTTTATTGGATTGAGGTCTGGGCTTTGACTAGGCCATTCAAACACATTTACGTTTCCCCTTAAACCACTCAAGTGTTGATTTAGCAGTGTGTTTGGGGTCATTGTCCTGGCCTAGCCTCAAATCACGCACAGAGTGGTACAGGTTTTGCTTAAGAATATTCCTGTATTTAGCACCATCCATCTTTCCCTCAACTCTGACCAGTTGCGCAGTCCCGGCTGCTGGTGTTTTTTGGGTGATGTGATGTGTTGTGTTTGCGCCAGGTCTGTGAGTTTTGATGGGCAGCTGTCTCTTTGCAGGTTTGCTGTTGTGCCATATCCTTTCCATCTGGTTATTATAGATTTGATGGTGCTCCTGGGGATCATCAAAGATTTTGATATTTTTTTATAACCTAACCCTGGCTTGTACTTCTCAACAACATTGTCCCTTACGTGTTTGGAGAGTTCCTTGGTCTTCATGGCAGTGTTTGGTTAGTGGTGCCTCTTGCTTAGGTGTTGCAGCCTCTGGAGCCTTTGAAAAAAGGTGTGTGTATGTAATGACAGATCATGCAACACTTAGATTGCACACAGGTGGACATCATTTCACTAATTATGTGACTTCTGAAGGTAATTGGTTGCACCAGAGCTTTTTATGGGCTTCATAACAAAGGGGGTGAATACATAAGCACATGCCAATTTTCTGTTTTCTATTTCTAAAAAATAATTTTATGTATATATTTTTCTCATTTCACCTCACCAACTTAGACTTCTGTGTTCTGATCCATCACATAGAATCCAGATTAACAAAATATTGAACTTAAGGCTGTAATGTAACAAAATGGGTAGTCAAGGGGGGTGAATACTTTTGCAAGGCACTGTATCTACAGGGGTAAATGGGGTATTCCTGTAATTATTATTCACAAACCGTGCATTTACATAATATTCCAGCATAAACAGTGGTAAATATTTCAGTAATCATTTACTTCAGAAAAAAAACATATTGTCAGCTTTAAAAAAAGTATTTCCTTTAATTGAGCTAGGAAAGTAATTATTACTAGAAATAGGGAAGTATCTGTACATTTTGCATCCCTTGCATAGTGTGCAGTTAAATGCAATTCTAATTCTCCTAAATTAGTTTAGAATTGTAAATCATGTAGTTTATGTATCACTATAGCTTCATTTAGGTAGAAATGTATCAGCTTAATAAGTAACAAATACGAATTTAACTAGCACATTATGCATGCTAATAGAGGCTATTAAATACACTATATTTTGAATTATAAAACCATTCTGAGTTGCAAAAAATGTCTGTGAGTTTTTCATATGTTTCTTTTGTTGCCTATTAATGTGTGTAGTTTTTATGTCGTTGTCAGTAGAGGTACAAGTAGTGATGATTAGTGTATCTGGGGATGTAGGGTCTGGTAAATTTGCCGCACATGGGTACACAAATGGGCAGTTTGTTTACCTTTTAACTTTGTAACTAAATTTATTTCAGCAAAACAGTTAAAAAGGAAACTACAGAAAATTTGGAATTTCAATATTTAATTAGATTAAAAAGTCATATTTTTAGCGATTTTCACTATATGCTCCTTAAAGTGTTTTCATTGCAATTGATTTGCTAATCATTTTGAAAAGCTTTTCAGTACTTCTCATTCACATGCATGTTTTCTTTGCGCAAAAGTTCCCAAACTGTGATATATCAACCAAATGGTCCGTGACCTTTGTCATGATTTAATTGTTTAAGGACTCATATTGTCAGTGGTTTGTGAGTATGTCCAAGGGAGCATGACATTGTTACATTGGGATTATGTGTTATTGTGCGGTTATATGTTGCCTGTACATGGTTATTATGTATCCTAGGTATAATATATTATGAGGGAAAATGTTATATAGAACATATGTGGAATTGGTAGAAATGATCTGGATAGAAGTTAGCTGCAGATCATTGCACACTCAAACATGCAGACCTTGGGTCAAGACAGATGCATGTGCTTCAAGTGGTCCTGGGCAAACACTTGAGTTTAACATAAAGGTTATCTAATGAATGTGATCTTAAGAGCTTTGATAGCCCAAGGTTGCAAGCCAGATGGTCTGACATCACACATACACAAATGTACACAAGGGTGTGGTATTGGAGAGTATAAATATGTTGTTTTGTTCATTCAATAGAGGTTACAATATAGTTTTCACATAAACAAGGTGTGAGACTATTTCTGTGTGTTGTATCCTGACTTGGGGAGTGGTCTTACTATGGGCCACTAAGTAACCTGGATCCAGTATTCTCTGCCTGTAGCTTTTGGGCCTTGCAATCTTCAGAAGCCATCTTTTGTGCCACAGAGATCAGGAAGTACATGATTCTGCTGGGGTAGGTTTGAACTAGGTTCATATCAAGCCCCCTTGAAGAAGCAGATCGTGACATTTGGCTGGCAGTGGTGGGGTCTCTGTAAAAAACACAGAAGGATGGCAGCTTATGAAGAGATGTCTGCAGCAGAGGAGGAGGAAGTGTCCAGACGGTATCAAAGATGGATGGAGGTAATGCCTGCAGGTTTTACTAAGGATCAGCAGAGGGAACTCCGGATACAAATCACACAGGAGGTACAGGGGAACAGGAGAAGGGTAAGCAATGGCCCTGTCTCAGCTCCTGTGGAGGGGAAATGCTTATCCCCAGTAGAGACAGAGAATGTTCTGGTGACTGGAAAGGACTGTAGAGGAATGGGCCTTCTAAATAAATGGATGGCATTCCTGGGACTATGGCCAGGTCACAGGCTAATGGAATGGCTGGAAGAATTGGTATTTGAGGAGGTCGCCCTGGAAGATCAATATGCTTATTGGGTTGGACCTGTTGGGATACATCATCATTTTTCATTGGGGCTGGAAAAGGCACTTTGGGACATAGTACATGGGGATCCGGACTGTGGCTTGGGAACAGAGAAAAGAAAGCTGTGTCTGTTTGCCAAGCGCTGTCACATGCTGGGACTGGAGACAGGCTCTCAGACAGCTAACCTACTTTGGCCTTTGATCCAACAGGAGCTACAGCTGGAGGTGGATTATATAGACTTACTGGATGAAGCATCCCTGGATGGTTGTTGGCCAGCCAGCTGGGAGGGCTCATGCCAGTCAGGCATGGAACAGAACCACCTAACAGGTACTACAGAGACCCAGCTAAATATTGCTGAGGCGGGGTCAGAAAATAAATGTATGGACTGTGGGGAGAATTTTGATATCCATGATTCTCGAAATAACAAGGATGCCGGCATCCATGGGGGGGACTGGGAAGAGGAAGAACTGGTCCCTATCTTTAGGGGGCTAAGTCTCACCCAGTTAGAGGAAGGGGAACAGGGCCAAACCACAGCAGTGCCAGGCCCAGGGGAAGAACTGGGGAAAAGCTACTCTGCTCCTAGTGTAAGAGAAGAACCTAATGAGCACTGGGCCCTACCATTTGACTGTGGAAATTGTAGAGAGGTTCCTTGGATGACCATTGTCCAGGAGCAAGCCACAGACCCTGGAGCAGAAACAGAAAGTAGCCCTGTTCTTCAGCCTGAACAAGAGGCAGTAGCTGCTGCTTCTCAAGGGCTGCCTGTAACTACACACCAGGCAGTCTCAGATGGAGAGAGTCAGGAGGTTCCACCTGAGGATCCAGAGACCAAAGAGCCAGAGGGTACCCCAGATTGTGATTTGTCTCCTGGTATCCCTACAATGACTCCCCTGCAGCTGCCCAAAGACACTGGCTGTGTACCTGTAACCCTGGAAAGAAGGAG
Organism: Discoglossus pictus; assembly: GCA_027410445.1. Taxonomy (NCBI): domain Eukaryota; kingdom Metazoa; phylum Chordata; class Amphibia; order Anura; family Alytidae; genus Discoglossus; species Discoglossus pictus. The sequence continues at coordinate 97,217,309 of CM050166.1, read as the reverse complement.
CCATTGGCCAGGCTTGGTGGGAGAAAGGTTGGCTACTGAGTCACAACAGCTTGTATCAGAACTGCCCATTAATCCAGCATGGATGCCACCAGTGAATGTCACTAGCCCATGTTGCAACTCCAGTATCCCAGTTTATTCAGGAGAAAGCTCAGGCCTGACAAAGGGAACCTTGTACTCTTCAATTTTACCCATGGGACTGAGTGCTGATCCAGAATCAACAGGACAAGAGGTTCCCCTAACCTGGAAGGAGAGGGCTTTGCTTGGTAAGGATCCTCCCAAATTTATGCTGGACTTACTAGCTGGGATGTACTGTTTCCCCTGGACTACCTTGAAGGGTCCTCCATGGCAGTTGTCTTATAAGTCTCCCCAGGGGCTTGGGAAAGTCACAAGGCCACTGGGAAGGAGCGAGTATTCGCCCTGGACAGGGGGAGGCAGGGTACCCAGAGAGCCACTGAGGCTATCACATGGATGGACTTTCCAGACAGGAGGACAAGTAAAAGCAGTATAGCTAGAGAATTATCCGTTAGGATGATCCTCTATGCTATACTAGAAAGGAAGGGGGAGAAGTTGTCATGATTTAATTGTTTAAGGACTCATATTGTCAGTGGTTTGTGAGTATGTCCAAGGGAGCATTACATTGTTACATTGGGATTATGTGTTATTGTGCGGTTATATGTTGCCTGTACATGGTTATTATGTATCCTAGGTATAATATATTATGAGGGAAAATGTTATATAGAACATATGTGGAATTGGTAGAAATGATCTGGATAGAAGTTAGCTGCAGATCATTGCACACTCAAACATGCAGACCTTGGGTCAAGACAGATGCATGTGCTTCAAGTGGTCCTGGGCAAACACTTGAGTTTAACATAAAGGTTATCTAATGAATGTGATCTCAAGAGCTTTGATAGCCCAAGGTTGCAAGCCAGATGGTCTGACATCACACATACACAAATGTACACAAGGGTGTGGTATTGGAGAGTATAAATATGTTGTTTTGTTCATTCAATAGAGGTTACAATATAGTTTTCACATAAACAAGGTGTGAGACTATTTCTGTGTGTTGTATCCTGACTTGGGGAGTGGTCTTACTATGGGCCACTAAGTAACCTGGATCCAGTATTCTCTGCCTGTAGCTTTTGGGCCTTGCAATCTTCAGAAGCCATCTTTTGTGCCACAGAGATCAGGAAGTACATGATTCTGCTGGGGTAGGTTTGAACTAGGTTCATATCAAGCCCCCTTGAAGAAGCAGATCGTGACAACCTTTATTAAATGGTCCATTGTAAAAGTGAGGTTACAAAAAAAGAATTGCCTAGAATTTATGGTTTACAAGTATACAAGCTATGCTCCTATCTAGCACAGCACAGTACAACTGTTTAGAAGCAGGAGGGAAAATCAGTAGGTGCTCCGCAAAGACACTCAGCAATATTCAAGTTTGTATTGCAAAATGGCTGCATAATAACTTTCTTTATACTGATGGATATCAGGTCTCCATTTTAACTATTGCCAAGGAAGTATCAAGAAGAGGTATAAATAAAAAAAATCTATTGAAATACAGTAAAAATTGACTTTAGATAGTATAGCATTAGAAACAGCTGCCTCTGGAGATATATTCAGGAATCAGACATTTCCATATGTACTAAAAAGTAAAGTACTGGCAATCCCATAATGTCTGTGTCCAATACCTTCTATAACAAAAAAATGCCATCTCCATACTACGCAAATGTTTGGAATAACTCACTCAGATACTGAGAGAAAGAAAAGTTTAAATAGATTTAATCATATATATTATATTCAAATAACAACCTGTTTGCATGGACAATAGCCAGTTCTTAAAAAGGACCACCTTAATATCAGTTATCTATACCAAGCCTAGTTGGGCATAATCTTAAAATCCAACACTATTCACATAAAACATGAACTTTATTGACTCAAAAATGCTGCAATTAAAAACATTGGCACACCAAATGGCCTGGTGCAAAATATCATGGGGATCAATATATAGAATATAGTATATTCGTGGTAACAATACACCCTTTGCAACCTTTTCTACAGGTTAATGTGCTAGGTCTCTACATCCATAATGAAATATCCAAATCAACTATTAGATAGCGAGAGAGAGCCATGTGATCCTCATGGATCCTCCTGTCTGAAGGACAAACCTATGTTAATGCCTTTATTTGTCTGAGCTGGAGCCCTATATCTAAACAACACTTGAATCGACATTCAAGTAAAAATGCTTGAGTGGTTACACGATTGTTCTTTAGACATACACCCTCTCCTTGATAAATTCGGACAAACTATAACCTTCCTAGAAGTAATCCCGAGCGTGACTCTGGGTTAATTTCCTCTTCCTAAATCGGTAACCCCAAGCCACACTCAGGGTCACTCAGGGGGCCCAGTGCTGCCGAGTTTGCCTGGGCCCCCTCAGCACACCATTCCTCTTCCTTCCTCCTCCCCATCCTCCTCCCTCCTTATCCTTCCCCCCTCTCACCTTTTCTTATTAGCCTCCGATCAGCTCCTGCTGCTGATCGGAGCCCCGCAGCGCATCTTATGCCTTTTTCTAGAACCGGCATATGCTAATGACGTGACGTTACAAGCGAGTCACGTCATTAGCATATGCCGGTTCCAGAAAAAGACATAAGACGTGCTGCGGGGCTCCGATCAGCAGCATGAGCTGATCGGAGGCTAATAAGAAGAGGTGAGAGGGGGGAAGGAGGGAGGATAAGGAGGGAGGAGGAGGAGGAGGAGGGAGGATAATGAGGGATGAGGAGGAGGATGAGGGGGGAAGTGGAGGATGAGGGAGGGGAAGAGGAGGGTGAGGGGGAAAGTGGGGTGGATAAGGGCGAAATGGAGGAGGAAGATAAGGGGAAAGGAAGGAGGAGAGAGGGAAGGGGTAATGGTGTCTAAAGGCGGTATGATTGTCAGCATTTAACATTCTAAATACTGACCTAATCATACCGCCAGGAAGGATAATTGTACTGAAACCAAATATTTCAGCTTCTTCTTCCTATTGCTTATTCAGAATTGCGTATTGCTTAAGTTATTCATTCCTGCATTGCAGATAAAAATACATGTCTTGGATTTAACCAAAACTTACATTCTACAATGAACATATTCTCTGCTATCTCTTCTAATTAAGTTTTACAGTTTTTTACAAAGTTTCTAACATTTCTAGTATCAATTCTCTTATGCATTTAAACAGGCTTCTAACACTGCATGATATACAAATATAACATAAAAATATGAAAGAAAAAAAAAGGTGAAAAGAATGAAGAAGGGATTTGTATGGAGAGTACAGTCCATACACGACTCTCCCACTAACCTCATACTACAGCTAGCTTCTTCTTCCTATCCTAATCTGTCTTTTAGGCAAATTAGCATTTCTGCTTGATTTATGGTCCTGCAATGACTTGCAAGTTTGAGGAAGAGAATGTTCATGGTCTCTGTGCACGTGTCTCTGTGTGAGTCCATGCAATTCACTGGGTCTGGGAGAGGTAATGGGGCAATTCACTGGGGCTAGGAGAGATAATGGGGAAATTCAGTGGGGCTGGGAGAGATAATGGGGCAATTCACTGGGGCTGGGAGAGATAATGGGGCAATTCACTGGGGCTGGGAGAGGTGATGGGGCAAATCACTGGGGCAGAGGGGGTTACATGGGCCAATCACTGGGGCTGGGGGAAGTTTCAACTGGGATGTAGATAAAATAATCAGTGAATGAAGGGACACAGACCTTCATTCAATACCTTCTGGGTATTACAGAAATCGAAAGGAAAGAAGCAGCTCAATTCACAGACCAAAAAAATACAATGTATTGTGTATGCTAATTTCAGCTGGGATTTTTAGGGAGTGTCAACATTGATAGAAAACAGTTTGCAAATGCAAGAAATTCACCAAACTTTAGGGTAACTGTTTAAATGTTTATTTTGGTATGCAATCATAATCCAGCTCACCTGCATATACCTTTAAGCATAAATGGAAAGGCCCTCGATCTTTCCTAATGTCTTTATCTCATATGATTAATTATCTCTCACAGAAGAGGTGATAAATATAAATAGCATGTTGTATAGATGGGAATAATGAAAATATTGAATGGTAATAAAAGTACAAATTCCGTCATACAGAATATCATGAAAAATAATATTGGCATTGTATATTATTTTACGTATCATCTGTTTCTCATTATGTGAGTGCTATTTTATGGGTTATATTTTTTAAGACACTACATTATCCTCATTGTTTAGAAAACTGTAAGCATATCTTTTTTGCAAGCACACATTCTATAACATTTATTCAAATGAGTATGAGCTAGTCCTGCCAAACATATGCTCAGAATTTAAAAGAAGAAACTTTTGACATTGCATCACTTTCAAAGAAAGGAAACTATTTGAGCTGCACAATTGCTGTTACAAGAATCAGTATTATGGGAAATGCCTCATTTCCTGCTCTCAGTTGGATTCTTCCAAGTTTTAAGGAACTCTACTGGTGTAACTGTAATAAAAATGAGCTACACATTTTTAAATTGATACTGCAGCCTACTACAATTTGAAAACATAGGAAACCTTAATGACAAATGTACATAATTTTTCTACTGACTTCTCTCTATGTTTACTCCTTGTATACAAACTCTGTCAAGGTATAAGGGTTGCATAACATTTAATAGTACAAAATACATAGTTCAGAAGCCTAAGCTTGTTCTGCAGAGTATGCGGAATACAAAGTCCAGTACATGTGGAGTGTGTGTCACTGTTTCACTGCATGATCATAGAGTACTATAACCTTTACATCCAATACAAATAATTATAAGAGATCTTAACTAATTTATTGATTACTAGTGACTTGCCAGCCAAGAATAACGGCAATTAAATTTGAAGCTTGGCAATGCTTTTTCCCACACAATGCGATGTTCTCGACCCTCTGACTTGTGGGCCTTTGGCGCTCATTGTGAGCCTCTACCCCCCTCTGCTTTAAGGGCCTCGTGATGAGCGCCTTCGACGCTCATTGCGAGCTCCGCAATGAGCGCCTTTGTCGCTCACTGCGAGCCTCTCCCCACTCTCTCCCTTCCCTGGGTTTTTCCCCCTTATCTCCCTCCCCGGACTCTTCCCTCCCCTGTGTCTCTTTCCACACCACTCCCTCCCCTGTGTCTCTTTCCACCCTCTCCCTCCACTGTATCTTTCTCCCCCTATGTGCTCCAGTTTGCATTTACGGGTGTAAAACCATGTGTGGGCTTGGGAAATTGTTAATTTTCCTCAAGCTGAAATGTGTTTCCGATTTACAGGCTTAAAAAAAAAAGTTACTTCTTTACGGCCGTAAATGAAATATCAAATTAGCTTGCAACCTCACTTGCAGGCTCCCTGCCTCTCCCTTGTGCTGTGTTTGAGGTTGTAAGTTAATTTTTTAATTAATTGGCGTGTTTTGGCGGTCTTCCGAAGGCTTCTGAGTTACAGGATTGAAAAAAATGGTGGCTGTTAAATTCATAAATTCTTTTAAGCCTGTAACTCGTCAGCCGTTTGGAACCTCTCCTCACCTCTAATCAGTCACGTACGGCCTTCTGCGCTTATTGCAGGCCCCGTCAAGCCAGTCATGTACGGGCCTCGCGATGAGCGCCTTTGGCGCTCATGGCAAGCCTCCCGATAAGCATCTTTAGCACTCATTGCAGGCCCATCAAGCCAGTCACAGATGGGCCTGGCAATGAATGCCAAAAGCGATCATCGCGAGGCCTGCAATGAGCGCCAAAGGCGCTCATTGCAGCCCCTGTCAAACCCGTAACTTTCAAGGTACTGGAGAAGGAAGTGCAGGAGGACAAAAGGTTAGTCTGGAAGTTAGTCTCTGTATGTGTGGATGTCTTCCAGGAGTAAACTTCACAGAATAACTTAGGGCTTGATCTAACTGACATTATTTGCTAAGCAAAAACTTACATGAACCGTCATTTTACAAATGTGGTTTTATTAGAGTGCTTAGTGAGTGTTCTCCCAAAAGACTGTAAAAGTAAGTAAGACTATGTTTTACATCACTGTTAATGTGGGTCATTTGCCACTACATTGCATGTTATATTATTTTTATTTCAAAACTTACATCAGCCCTTTATGTCTTTGGTCATTTCTTAAAGAATAAGCAATTGCAGAAAAGTTTCCAGATCTACAGTGTTGCTATGGAGATGAGAGCAAGCAGCTTTTTCTTGTTGCATCCCCACACATTACAATATCTATATCCCTTATCTTTTGCTTTTTGCTGAAAATGTTAACATGACAAATCCCTGTTGACGCATTTATTAAATAGGTCTGTATTAATGTAAAACTATGAACAACAGTCCTGGTAAAATCCTTGATAACAAAAATAGGGATTAAAATAAGCAATAAAGTAAGTACCGTATATACTCGAGTATAAGCAGAGTTTTCCAGACCTTTTTTTAAGGCTAAATACATACTCGGTCACTCCCCCCCCCCCCGTGTCTCTCTAACCCCGCCCTTGTGTCTCTCTACTCCCCGTGTGTCTCTCTACCCCCGTGTCTCTTTCTCTCCCCCTCCTCAACCCCCCCCTCATTCTTAACCCCTCCCCTCACTTACCTGCTCCAGCCTCCGCTCCTTTCGGGTCTTGATGTGGCGCGCATGTGACGTCACATGCGCGCCACGTCATTAGCATATACTGGGTACCGAAACCCGGTATATGCTAATGCCGTGACGTCACAGGCGCGCCACGTCATTAGCATATACCGGGTGCCGGCACCCGGTATATGTTAATGACGTGGTGCAAATGTGACGTCACATGCGCGCCACATCAAGACCCGGAAGGAGCGGAGGCCGGAGCAGGTAAGTGAGGAGGGGGGGGGGGGATTTAGAGGGGTAGGATGGGGGGGTTGGGTTTAGAATGGGGGGGTTGAGGATGAGGAGGGAGGTTGAGGATGAGGAGGGAGGTTGAAGATAAGGAGGGGGGGTTGAGGCTGAGGAGGAGGGGTTGAGGATGAGGGAGGTTGAGGATGAGGAGGGATGATGAGGAGGGAGGTTGAGGAGTGAGGTTGAGAATGAGGAGGGGGGGGAAGAGACACAGGGAGAGAGAGGGGGACACAGAAGGCACAAAAGGGAGAGACACAGGGGGCAGCACATTTCCCACCCTTGGCTTATACTCGAGTCACTCATTTTACCCAGTATTTTGTGGTAAAATAGGTGCCTCGGCTTATACGGTAAATTGAATGTATGGTGAGGTATTTTCTACCAAATGTCTCCTAAATACATGAATATAACAAGTTTGTTTGCAAGAGTGTTATTCTAGAGATCCCAATATCCAACATATATACATTATACTGTCCAAGCAACAGGACAGCATGTATCCAAAACAACAAACCTCATTTTGCAGTCCTTCACATAGTCCCTCAGCACAGGTAGGTTCCTTCTAATCTCCTACACTCATTAACAAGACTCATTTACGAGTCCTAAACACTCTCCATGATGATTTTCATCCACCAATGAATTCCTGTTTCAAATTCCATTTCCCCATCTCTTTGCATGTATCCACTGCCCCTACTTGATTCTTTCTCCGGTTACAGAGATGTCTGACCTGCTCCATTCTTCTCCAACTACCACTTGTGCTTTTGACCCTATTTCCTTCCACTTACTCAAACCTCTGTCACTTACTATGGGATCAACATTTTCAAAACCTCCCTCTCCATAGCCACATTTCCCACCTCCTTCAAACATGCCATGGTGACATCTATCTTCAAAAACTCTTCTCTTGATCCTACCGGTCTCAAAAACTATCATCCTGTTTTATTTTGCTTCCACGCTTCTGTAGTAATTAGTCTTCTCATGTGTAACGGAGTTGGAACACGAAGTCCAGTATCTCCGCTGGTATACGGTAAAATATCCAAGAAGCACTGCAGTCTCACAAGCCCCAACCTCCCAGATTGGACGACACTCAATTGGGAGTCAAAGAATACTGTCTTTATTTTGTTATCCAGAAGTATATATACATCTCTTCTCACAAGTAATACATATCCCCCTATTTGGCAACACAATACACATAGAGAGACACTAGGTGTGGTCACACCTCCCGGAGGCAACCTGGCTACTTTTATACAATACAGACATTGATTAGATTATCCTTCTTTTTGTGCTATCTCTCACAAACACTTTACACAATAGACTTTCCTATCACAGGAACCCCTGTGATAGGATTATCTTTTAGGCTAGCAGACCAACATATCTACAGTATAGCAATGTGATCATATTTTAACCATAAGAATAAAGTAACCATAAAACAGGGTTTTTCTTCACACTCTGCATCCGAAGTGCATAACAAAACTGCAGATCCTTTGTCCGAGCATTTAAAGGGCCAGAACCAGTCTAATAAAATCCACTATGCTCAACTAACATACAGTTCAAATACAGGCAATAATCAATGCAAAAGTCTCTTGTGGCTGCTTCTGCCACATCATGTTTAATAAACATTTTTTTTTTTTACCTTTAACAGTCTTTTTGACCCCCTACAATCTGCCTTTAGCTCCTCTCAGTTCACAAACAAAGCATTTGAACACAATCTGCACAGTATTGGTATAAAACTCTCCTCCTTTCACAGCTGAATTCTTGTTCTGGTGACCCTATTGCACTGCCACACAACTTTAGAGAAATCACTAACATCACCACTTTCAAAGATTAGCTTAAAAGTCACTTCTGTAAAGATGCTGTCAAATATCTCCCTTGGTGAATGCATCCTCCTTCCACAAGCACTCACTATATTACAAAAATATATATGTATGTGCCTTTACAGGACAGGTAATATGTAAGCCATTGGGTGTATTTATGTTAAATGACAGGTCCATTTTCAGGAGGGCCAGAAGATGAGGGGAAAAATGGGCTTTCACAAAGATTGGATTTGTTTGTTTTTTATAATTTTCTGTAAAACAATGTACAGTATATGTGTGATTGCTTGTATTATTTTAATATTATTTATTTATGTAATTTTTATATTATATTGCAAATCATTTTTTTTTTTACTTTGTTCAGGGCACGGTTAGTGTTGGGGACTATTGAGGTCCTTATGGAGCCCCCACAAATTGATGGTCAGATATCGGTGGGAATATATTAGGGCTACTATAGTGTGTTTATTTTGGGTAGTAAGTAGCATTGAATGGCATTGCTATGGAGGCTACTAAGTTGATCCAAAAAGTCGGTTGCAAGTACATATTAGAGTACTATGGCAATCCACCCAGGGTACAAATCTGTAAGTTTTATGGGAGATCTTTTGTGTGAGACATGTTATAGCACAGCAAACTTGCTTGTAAAAACTTGTGTAGAAAGTGGCAGCCTCACAGGAGTTTCTGTGGGAGCCATGAAATCAAGTCCTTAGTTTCCACTAATTTTCTTGAAGTGGGAGGAGACGAACTAAAAAAAGCAGGCCCAGATAAGACAATGGAAGCCTGTAGTATAGAAAATTGCAATTAAATACAATTTTTAAAAGAATGGGTTTATTTTTATTTCTTTCTAAAAAGTTTTAATTTTCAGTATACCATATGGAAAATATTGTCCACACTGGTCCTTTAAATCAGTGGCTCTCAAGCTTGTTTTTCAACCTGAGGGCCGACTGGCTACCTTACAATGCTCATGGAGACTGGCTTTGAGATCCACAACGTTTTGAAAAAGGTGATAGATTATATGAGATTAGGTTAAAGTGCTACAGAATATGTAACTTAGTTTGCAGACAAGTTCCACAATCATTTATCTAGAATTATGATTAATGGTAGTGGTATGTTTAAAGTGTTTTGCTCTCCCCATCCCTTTTCGTTTCCTAAGACCAACAAATCAGGTCTCAGGAACCAGAATCTGACCTAGGAAAAGCTGAGGAGTACCACTGCCTTAAAATGTAAATATTCTTGCAAACATTGGTTTCAGTAAAGAGACATGTTTTTTTAAGAGCTGTGTGTTTTATGGTCTATTGGGTCAAATTAATTACATCTTTCAGAATTAAAGGTTTGGAATAAAATTTTAACAGTGATAATTATTGTTGTTCATTTCAGTTGGGTTCACATTCGTAGGACACATTTTCGTAGGACACTTAATAAGCAGAAATTGGTTTAGTTACTTCATGTAGTATATAAAAAAAATCATACAAGAAATTATTTTATTTCAAGTTAAAGATTAACAAGAAAATATATATATATTTTTTGCATTGTATCAAAGAACATTATGTGTTCAGTAGCATTTTGAATAAAACAACTGACATTTAATCATTAAATACTTATCATTTGAAAGGATTATGGAATGATTTGCTTATTTGACTGGAATACGTTCAATCAATCAACAAACAATTACAGAATATTAATCAACTATGCAAATCAAAGAAATAATAAGATGATATGACATGAGCACTGGATGCATCTGTATACATTTTCAAAGAGTTTGCACATTCAATTATATGCATTTAGACATACATTAGTAAAAAATATTAATATTCGTAAATGAGATATACCAGGGGTGAGCAAACTGAGGGGCAGACCTTCCTGGGGAGCCATCCAAAAATTACTTTGGAGAGGAAACCATTGAGCAGAGGGGAGCAAATGAGTAATTTATCAATATTTCTAGATGAAAACAGAATTGATAAAACATGAATAGGAAAAAAAAAAGCACAGGAAGGAAGAGGGCATAATATTAATCCAAGGCCCCAACTGGAGGCCGACCCAAGACTGGAGGCCGACCCAGCTTGAAAGATTTATTAACCATTGAGTTAGACAAATGCAACTTTAAAATTAAAATAGTTAGAAATAATCTAATTTCAAATAGAAATGTCTGAGCAATTGCATGAACATGGAATCTTTGGGAAAATGGAAATCATACAATTTTTAATGGAGCTTTTTTCTCCAAAATGTCTTTGAAATTTGTGGAACATGATGTTTTGAAGTCAAGCTTTTATTTATATAAAAAAAAATAATCCCAAAATATAGTCCGATATTTGACAAAAACGGATTAAATGAACAACAAAACAATAGACCACTCATACAATTTGTACACCCTTATTGAAACTAGGACCATTGTTGTAACAAATATAAAAGTATGTATTGTTTTCTAAATTTCTAAATAATGCATGTTTTTGTATCTGTTCATATTGTGTTGTTCAACATTTGATAGTAATCTCCACTGTCCTTAGTCTAGGTAATACTAATCTTTACAGTTTTGTGGATATATTGTTAATGTTGTAATTTACATCTATTTAACATGTCTAAGTCTAATCATTTTTTACACAGAGCAAAAGACAGAAGCTGCTTCATTTTCTCACTTAATTAGAGAAGGTACAAAGATTTGTTTTCTCAAGTATGTATGATGTTTTCTCTCCCACTTTTAAGTAGAAACTTAAAAAAAAATCTATGCAAAATTTAAAATTGTTGTCCGTCTAGAAATTTAAATAATGCAATCATACAATGACAGGATTAATCAAAACAAAACAATGTACAAAGTACATTCCATAATAACCTCCATAATAGAGAGTCAAGTGGACAAAAGAAATATAAGAGGAGATCATACATTTTTAGAGAACAAATCTTATTTAACTACATTAATTCTTGAAAGCGGATACACATTCACTGGTCTTTTAATATTGATAACCCCCACCAGTGGAGCTTAATCCTTTTTTACGCGTCCTTTAAAATGATCCATGAAATGGAATGCTCCAAAATAATCACCAAGAACAACTCCCAGCTTTGAAGATATGATACTGAAAAAATGAACAAACAAAGAAACACATTAGTTTAAACAATTTAGACATTATCATCTGTTCAGTTTATGCCAAAACATATTATACTATGTGATTTGTAATTAATGTTTATAATAAAACCTTTTTGAGCTGTATGCAATCATAGTGCAGACAATCATTGTGAATATTACAGTGAGAAAATAGGACTTACTTTTTTAACCCAAATATGAGGTACAAACTGCGAGGCATCACCAGATACACCTGTTCTTTCAGGATGGCATTGACAATTGTTTTGCTGGCATATTCAGGCTCTAAAATAGGCATGAAATGTGGCCACCTGCAAAATAAATCCAAAAGTGAAATGATGACTTATTACTAATTATTATGCAACTGTAAATATAGATGTATATACATTTACCTTCTAATACAAGGCTCTACAATATGCAGCTATGGAGCCAATTTGGCAAGCACAAAAGATCATATGGCTCTTTTGTCATATGTAGGTCAGCAATACATCAGGGCACACAAAGAACAGCTTTCAGAATACAGCTCGGACTTCAAATAACTTTCATAACTTTTTTATTTACCTTTTCAAACTGGATATCATGAACTCTTTATTTATACAAGGTTGAAGACCTCTTTTCTAAAACATATATATTATAAAGTAGAGGTTCTTTTCTTTTTGTAAACTGATTTAATAAGTTACGGATAAAGAGTTTAAACAACATTATACTAATTTTTATTAATTACATGTTCGTAGCCACATTCAAATGTTTGTGAAATTGCCTGACAGTCGGCTGGTTTTCTTTTTCATACTGTCACGCAATCAGAAGCATCACTCTACATATATTTTAAGCCATATATGATACCTCAGATACAGACACTGCTTCTGATTTGTATATGGGATTTATGAGAAGGTTTGAAATATCCAAATAGGCTGGATGGATTTATGTTGACAAAATAAAAAGGAACCTAAATAATTGTAATGTTTGCTTGTGTCTAGGCACTTTTATTTTGGATCTTTACATCTGTCATAGCTGGTTGGAGCCTAAGTGGGAGGGTGCTTCTACAGGGACCTAGTCCTACTATTAAATAGCATTCAAAGTGGCAGTGTTGGACTTAAACAAAGAAAGCCCTTATAGAAAACACTTTCACTAAACGTAGGACCCCTGCTTTGAAGTACATATAGGAAATATAAAAATTGCCTCACATTCAGGTCACTTAAATCAATCAGTCCCAAACCCATCTCTAAAAAACTAATACTGTATAAAAAATAATATATTAGCTGCAACAAGACAAAGATATTTCTGCTTGACTACATCCTAGACCAGTGGTAAACAACAACAGCATGTCCCTCAGACCTCATCTACCGATCCTCAGTGATGAGGAGAACCTAACACTTTTTAATATCACATATATAGTTGTGAGCGTACGGGTCGTTGCTCACGCTTGCGGGCTCGCGCAGCGAGCCGCGGCCCTCGCGTAGCGAGGTCACTGGGCAAGGGCTTCAGTTGCTGGCATGGAGCGCCGAAGGCGCTCCATGCCAGCAACTGAGGCCCCTCGCGAAGCGAGGGCCTCAGTTGCTGGCGAGGTCACTGGGCACGGGCCTCAGTTGCTGGCGAGGTCACTGGGCAAGGGCCTCAAACCCTCACAAACTTCACGTCGCTACTCAAAAAACACGACACAAATTACGACACTCGCTAAATTTTACGAGGAACGCAAACAACCTACGAAACACGTTACCACACATTACGACCTCGCAAACATCGGACGCAACACGCCGACATACAAACATTTAAAACACAATACATACACACAGCACATACATAAAAACCTTACCTACACCAAGAGGGAGCACCCAGGACCTCAAAAATGCAACTTAGACCTCGATTTTACTTGAAATAAAAGAGTTTTGAGACTAAAAAAAAATCTAAGCGACAGAAAAAATGGCCGCCGAACAAAACGAAAACGAGGCTACAGCACTCTAAACTCGCAAAACACCACAAGAAACTCGCAAAACGCCACAAACCACCTACGGATATTCATACCACACAGTGCACACATTCAGCATGCTTACACAGCAGCTCCACACCACTAATGCTGCAGCAACATCAACACAGATTGCCAGATCTTCATCACAATGCTTCAAAATAGGTACAGTATATTCATTTAGTAATGTATTACATATTTCATTATTAGACACCAAACAGCATTAGCTACCTTACAATTTCATTGCCGTCATTTTTTGACGGGCAATTCGCTAGTATATATATATAAGTGTGACCAGTGGAGATGACATGTATAGAGGAAGTTATAAAGCAGTTAAACTACAATCTATACAAATCAGTGCAAATCATGAAGTGTCACCTTGTTAAACATGTTCTGGATCTCACAGCAGTTCCCCCGGATTGTGACCAGCCAGTCCCAAGACCAAAAAAATAAAGTTAAGAACCACTGTCCTAGACCATTAGACTAATGACAGACAGTATTAACCTCCTCTGACAGTTTGGGACTTGTTTTCCCTGTTTTTTTAATGAAACCAGACAGTGAGTAGATGCAAAGTTTTAAATACATTTTATTAACTTAAAAACGTTTAACCTCCATGTTTTACTGGCGTAATGATGGCGATCTCATTTACTATTGGCTGTTTCTAAAAACGGTAGTTACGGCCTTGCTTAATTGATCACGATCACGCTCTGAAATGCTACTTACGGGTGCATGGTTTACGGTTTAGGCTTTCGGTCAGGTAGTTGCAGGCTTGTTCAATTAAATTGCAGACTTATGGCCGGTATGAAGGCAATTAAATAAGGCCCAATGTTAGTTTGGTACATACTTGACAAGTGTCTTGAACGGATGTGGTCCTTTAATATTTACTGAGGTTTAGTCACATTGCAGCAAAATTTCAAAATGACACATAAACAGACAAACTCTCGATAGCTAAATTTAACCACAGTAAACCACCATAAATAAAGCTCACCAGTGAGCTTACCCTTCACTAAAAAAAACAATATTACACCCTCAATAATTAGAAAACACTGATGACCAATGGTATAGGTGCCAGTGTATATATATATATATATATATATAAAAAAAGAAGCCTTACTTGCTTGTGCATCCATCAAACATTCCAGTATTGATAAAATAGGGGCACACAATAGTTGTCTTCACACCAGTTTTTCCCAGTGCCAGCATTTCAAGGCCAACAGACTCGGCAAATCCAATAGCTGCAAATTTGCTAGCGCAGTAATCTATAAGAAAAATATATTTTTTTCAATAATACAAAGGGACACAGAAAACAACTGGTATGTTTCTTACATTACAAAAGTTGTATTTGCATAAAAAAATAATAAGTAAAACCAGTTTACACTTCATCTAAACTAACAAGAAATGCAGTGAGCAAAAGAGAGGACAATCCCCCAAAATAACTCAAACCTCTGAATACATTTTTGTGCTCCGGGACCTATATTTAAAAAAAGAAACCACACTGTCATAAGTTCTAAAATACCCTCCATCTGATGCAAAGTCATTTTTTGCAAACTAGAGAAATGTGGCTATTTTCCTGATGATTCTGTGGAAGTTGCTAAATGGCTCTTTTCCACATTATGATACTGAATATTTCTCTGAGAAATAACTGAAATTCTGCCAGTAAGAAAGAGGGGTACACAATGATGATTATAGGAGAACAGACAGGTTGGGGTACAGTAGAGTACGAGAGCAAAGCAGCATACAGAAAACAAATGAATGAGTACTTTAGGAAAGTAACAGATGTGGAACTGAAAAGAAAGAAGAGAGTCTCCAGAAGGAGACAAAGAGAAAAGCGCAGGGTTGAAAAGAGTAACACAGGAAGAAAGGACCTAACAGGAGAAAAAGAGGGGAACAAACATGTAGATGTGGTTGCTGAATGTGAAGAGAAAATGGCATTATGAAGACTAAATGCAGGAGATTGATCGAAAGTACATAATATGTTGTAAGAAACATCAGTACAGAAGTAGTATAGAAATCTAAATAATGTTAGAAAAAATATATATATGTTATCAGATCCCCTGGAGAGTCATTAGAATATTTAATTTGTTTCTTCAACTTTTGTATTTTTTTCTTCAGTATTAGTTCTAGGTCTTTAAAAGAGTGTATTGTAAAAATAGGCAGTCCTTTAAAATTAAGGTAGCCAAGGGTTCCAAATATGGTACAACTATAGCAAGTAACAAGTACATTATCATTTTTTTAAAAGATTCACTCAACACAGGGTCGCTACCAGATGACTGGTGAAAAGCAGAGGTGATACCTATATTTGAGAAGGGAGCAAGAGCAAATCCAGGGAATTATAGACCAGTGAGCATCACTTCTGTAGCGGGGAATCTTTTAGAAGTGTTAAAATGGGATAATATTCAAGAATATGTCTATTTGGACAGGATTATAAGTAGAAGAAAACATGGATTTATGAGGGAAAGGCAATGTCAAACCAACCTAATTAGTTTCTATGAGGAGGTTAGTAGGAACTTGGATTAAGGCAACTCAGTGGATGTAGTAGTTTTGGATTTTGCAATGGCTTTTGATTCAGTGCCACATAGAAATCTATTGTGCAAACTAAGGGATACAGAAATTGCAGTAAATATCTTCTCAGATAGACATTCCTTCAATCACAGCCCTTAACTTTGTAGCTCCCACAATCTTAAATCATATAGTCTCTACACATCTGGTCTCTAGTAGATTGACTGGAGAAAGGCAGAGGTGATACCTATATTTAAGAAGGAAGCAAGAACAAATCCAGGAAATTATAGACCTGTAAGCCTCACTTCTGTAGTGGGAAAGCTTTTAGAAGGGTTAATAAGGGATAGTATACAAGAACATGTCTATTTAAACAAGATTATAAGTAGGAGACAACATGGATTTATGAAGGATAGGTTATGTCAAACAAACCTAATTAGTTTCTATGAAATTGTTAGTAGGAACTTTGATCAAGGCAACTCAGTGGATGTATTCTTTTTGGATTTTGCAAAGGGTTTTGATACAGTGCCACATGGGAGACTATTGAGCAAACTAAGGGATACAGGAATTGTAGTAAATATCTGCTCATGGATTGAGAGCTGGCTTAAAGACAGGAAGCAAAGGGCTGAGGTGAATGGAACATACTCCGAGTGGACTAATGTGGTAGGTGGGGTTCCTCAGGGATCAGGATTAGGTCCTCTCCTTTTTAACATATTTATTAATAACTTAGAAGTGGGACTGGAAAGTAGTGTCTCAATTTTTGCCAATGACATGAACTTTTGCAAGGTAATTAAATCAGATAATGATGTAATTCCCCTCCAAAATAATTTGCATAAATTAAAGGAATAGGCATCTAAATGGCAGAGGAGATTTAATACGAATAATTGTAAAGTTATTCACCTGGGGAAAAAAAAAAATGCCATGCAATTTATAATCTTAATAGAGCAAATCTAGGGGTATCTGATATTGAAATGGATTTGGGAATACTTGTGGACAAACACCTATGTAACCTTGCTCAATGCCAAGCAGCAGCTGCAAAGGCAAGTGAAATATTAGTATGTATTAAGAAGGGTATAGAGCCAGGGAAGCAAATATAATTCTGACACTATACAAATCTCTAGTATCTCCTCATTTGGAATATGGAGTACAGTTTTGGGCATCCCTTTATAAAAAAGACATTATAGAGCTGGAAAAGGTACAGAGAAGGGCAACAAAACTAATAAGGGGAATGGAGGAGCTAAGTTATGAAGAAATACTAACCAAATTAAGCTTATTTTCTCTCGAAAAAAAGCATCTAAGAGGAGATTTGATTACATTATATAAATACATCCAGGGTCAAGTGAGCTTTTTGTGCCAAGAAATGTTCAACTGACAAGATGACATCCCTTGAGGTTAGAAGTTAAAAGATTCCACCTTACAGAAAGAAAAGGGTTCTTCCCAGTATGGGCGGTTAATCTGTGGAATTCTCTACCAAAGGAGGTGGTTACAGTGGATTCGATAGATAACTTTAAAAAGGGACTTGCTATATTTTTTATTAAAAAAGGGCATTCAAGGTTATCCTTGTTCATTAGAGAGAAAGATTATTGATCCAGGGAGGAATCTGATCAACAGTATCTGGGGTCAGGAAGGAATTCATCTTTTTTCCCCTTTTGAGATGATTGGCAAAGTTTCACTTGGGTTTTTTCCGTTTGCTTTCCTCTGGATCAATTAACAACTAATCTGTATATTGCAGATCAGAGGAGATCTTAAAAGGTTGAACCTCTATTACTATGTAACTATGTAATTGAATCTGAATAAAATGCATTTTTACAGTAAACTAACAAGGTTGCAATTATTTAGTTGAGAAAAATTATTTAGAGAAAAACAAAAAGGCTGGACATGCTCAGACCAAATGCAGCTAACAATTTCTGTAGAAAAAAATGCATTTTAAATAACATTCAATTGATAGAGAGCGTATTAGCCATAGTTTTAAATTATACCATAGTTGAAACCTCTGCTTTGTCACTTTAACCTTAAATATATAACCATATACCATAATGTACCTCTAACTATTCAGCTTTGGGTGCCAACTTGATCCATATACCATTCTTGTACTCTACAGCAAGATTTATTTATATAATATGAATTGGAATATTAGTCACACATTTTCTTATTTTGAGGAATGTAAAGCTATCCTATGTACTTTAAACCTGAGTCTGTCTTAGTTGATAAGATAATTATCTGCGAGTATTGCAAAGGTCACTCACTCATGAATACATACTACCTCATGTAATACATACAGCAAATCTAAAGGAGCAATGAGCTACAACATGTTATATCATGCATTTAATAGCATGGTTTAACCATTGCAAATGATCAGTGTATGGAAAAACTGCAAGGGAAATGATTTGCTTCTCCCCTCTCCATGACTTGTTATATGATATAATATAGGAGTGTAGTCTAGTAAACATGAATTTATTAGCATTATTTTCAAGCACAACTGGTTTTACAATTACTCACCAACATTTCCAAAAATTAATTAATTAATTTGTGGTCTAATTTTGGACTGAACGGTTTACCATACCTTTACATCGATGGTGCTATGGCATCTTTTGACTAACTACAAAATATGACCTCCCAAAGAGAGGTTAGCTAGATTATTTTAAGATAGAAACACTTGTTTTGAAAAAGAAACTTAATCTTAAAATTAATATTGTAGTTAAACCTTTGGAAAAACTAATGATCTCTATGGACAGGTCACATTTGATATCAAAGTGCTTCATTATCTTGAAACAAATTATAGAAAAAGGACAAAACCCCCAAGATGGTCTCTTGGGAAAAGGACCTCGACAGTACTTGGTCGATTGATACTTGGCATAAAGCTTTCAGATTCAATGGGAAACATATAAAAATTGCCTCATGTAGAGAAGTATTCTCAAAAATTCTAAATAAATGGTATATAGTTCAGTCCACAGTTAGTCATTTCACATGTGATGAGAGACAGTCCCTATGTTGGAGAAACTGTGTCCTAGTTGGCACACATCTTCACATGTGGTGGCTCTGCCCTAAGATACAGACCTTTTGGAGGATGTGTTCCTGTTAAATTGTCCAGACTCTTGAAGGTAAAGATCTTCCTAATGTAGAGAATGTTATTCTCCATATTTTTCCTACAGAATATAGCCCTGAAAGTCAAGCATTCATTATAGAGATTTTGATAGTATCCAAATGGTTATTCGTGAGATGCTGGAAGCAGGAAAGAGTTCCAACATGGTCAGAACTAATCAATATCATATCCCGTAATCGTGAATATGATGAATACCTTATATTAGTTAACATGATAAAAAATAAGATCAAATGGAAAATTTGGGATTCCTGGGAAATCCAGGACAGTTTGTTTGAATAGACCTGCTTCACGCATAACAATTGTACTCAGCCTTCCAACCTTCCTCTCGGTCTGTGAACTCCGACTGCACTCAGACCATAGCGCTCAAATGTGTATTGTTTTTGTATTTTTTTTTGTGTTATAGTATTTATTGTATATATTGTATTGTATTGTTAAAAATGTCTGTAATAAAAAAAAAAAACTTGTTAAATGATGTAATATAGGAGTCTAGTCTAGTAAACATGAATTTATTAGCATTCTTTTCAATGCACAACTAGTTTTACAATTACTGACCAACATTTCCAAAAATGTTAAACTATTTTTTTAATATTTAGCAGGTTTAAAACAATTCTCTTCACTCTACTTTATACACATAGATTGTAAGTGAGTCCCTGAAAATAATTTTATGTGACGATCTCTACCATGCAAGGAAATTAATCGGACTTGCTTTTAAGCAATCCATAAAGTGTATGGATTTAAATAATTTATCCATAGTGGAGCACTCACATCAGATTAAACTTCCAGGTACCCTTTCACTCTAAATGGAAGAAAATGGACTTGTATACCCGGACAAGGGTAAGATCTTAAGAGAGCAAAACTATAAAGTCCACAAGTCTCCGTGGGATGACAGGCAGACCTCAAAGTGACAGCCTACATACCATGTTCAGCTTACTGAAGCTTTATATGTCACTGTATAGAGAGAACAGCATCTCCATTGGGTGTGGATATGAAAGTGAAAGATGCATACATCTTTACATTACTATTACACTATTCTGCGGCTTAAATTAAGCCAAACTTTTAGGTAGATAGAATGAGCAGATCAGAAGGTATTTTTTGATTCTTATTTGTTCCAAAGAAATGAAAAATGACAACCTTACTCAAAATACCAAGAAATAGATAAATCCAGTGAGTTATAGGAAGGTACCATTTAGTCTGGAAATAACCGCTAGTAACTTTTGTGTCTGGTCCTTTGGGATTAAGATATAAGAATAACTTGTTATTTACTCTGTTAAAATAGTAGTTACCAAATAAGATATTTATTTAAAAGTATACTTTTCTGCTGTCTTTTATATATGTTTTTTTTATGCTGCGGTTTATGTTTCTATTCTAAGCACAGTTAAAAGGGGTAAGTTTCCCATTTACAAGGTCATATAGGAATATTGTTCAAATATAAATGTGTAAAAGGATTAGCACTTGCCGTTTATTAATATAAAACCTCAGTATATTAGGTTGTGAAGTGCTGAGAACACAGAACTTGAATGTAACAGTCATAGCTTAGACCCTGGCTGAAATGAACTGGCTCTTGAACGTTTGGCCCAATCAGCCCACAGAGCTCAGTGTCATCAAAAAAACATCTTAAAAGGACCACAAAAGTCCCCTATATGTGCTCTGCATCATTAGATGTAGAAGAGGTGTTTTAAAATTGATGCTGAATTCATGAAGTCAGGCTATTTCAGGTGTTGTTTTTTGTTTATTTAAAAATATATATATTTGAATAGTTTTGTGAACTGCAATACGTGCTTGGAACCCAGATAGTTGGGTGGGAACCCCACACAGCCATCTGACCCAGCTTCTATAAAGTTTCAATGTAGTTTGGGAAAAACGTCATGCAACAAACATCATTGGCAGCTTTTTAAGCCACAAGTATACAAACATTTTAGAGAAGATTTTATTTTTAGGAATTTCTGCTTGGCTCTATAAAAACTTCCATGTATGACATCTAGACCACCATGTGTTTCTTTTTAGCAGTACAGGGAGAAGGGGGAAGGGGATTTGTGGTCTCATTGGAGATGCCATGCAATGTCATTATTTGGCACCGTTTACACATACTCAGGACACTAGGTAGTTGCAGTACAAAGTGAGCATCTTGCTTTGCATGCTCTGTGCCCATTCCTCATATATGGAACAGGAATAATTAAGAATTTAGGATATAAATACTAGCAGAGTTTGCTATATTTAAGATTTTCTCCTACAATATTTTTTCTGCTCATTGCTTACACAGTTGCTAAAGTTGTAGCTTGTTACATTGTAAATATGTGACATTTTTCCTTACTACAGTGCTCCTTTGAAGGCATATCTAAGTTTCTGGGATTATGGGCGCATCTGATAGAGGAGAATTTTTGCATGAAAAAATGCCAACATAAACATTTAAACACTTACCCTGTAGTTAGCAAAATGTCTTGCAATTTCTGACAGTTGAAAACTATTGTTAACACCCTCTCCAAACCTAGGCTAAATTAGCATAAAATTATAAATTTGTTTTGGCCAATCAAAAAGAAGCACAGGCTGAAACATTTGTATCATAATCTGGTGTTGTGGTTTGTGCTGCAATGCAGAATGGGATATGTAGTCTGGCACATGTTAGAAAGTGCTATGTATTTTTATATAAGAATCTGTGCAGCATATTCACACTAGATTACAACCCTGCAGGTTGTCTGTTCCCTGCATTAACCGCTGCTACTGCTGGTGTTTTTTGCTCTCTGTCCCTGTCTCCTTGTGCAAATTATGTGTATACTAATCAGTGGCTGTTTTTTAGGAAACATTTAAAACCCAGGAAACTTCTATATACCTTTAAATGACATCTCCCAAAGTATATTTTACAAATGAATCTTATAATTTTAGTCTATGTGAAAAGTAATAACAGCCTATCAACCTAAAATTCAACTTTAATTAAATAGAACATATAACTCCAAACTAATAGAACCATACACAGATTTCACAGATGATATGAACTAACAGGCCCAAACACGTTCCTCCACACTATTGCATCTGCCTAAAGGGCCAAGTATTTTTTTGCGTAAAACAAATAAACACTCTCTCACCAGCTAGTCCATTGACTCCAATTAATCCAGCAGAACTTGCAATGCTGACCAGATGCCCATGATTGGAGGCCATCATAGCTGGGAGGAATGCTTTATAAGTCTGTGAAAGTAAGAAAAAAAAATACATATTGTGAAGAGTTAGGAATAATACATAATATTCAAGAGTACATTATACAATAAAAGCACACTGTACATTTTAGAAAAGTGTAGGAGATATTGGCATTGTTTGGATTTGTTAGGTATTTACATAGTAATAGAGATCATGTAACAGGTACACAAATCGTCTTTTGTTTCAAACAGACTCTCAATTTCTCTTGCATTTTTTTATTTCACCTCTGCATGCACACACTAGTCAATTGCGGGATAAGTGCAAGATGTCTTTGGCATTAGACAAAGATTTCCAAAGAAACAGCCACATTTCCATATACTGCTTGAAACTCTGAAGATAAGGGGAGGCAATACAGGAGGACATGATGGAAAGACAGGTGGTGACATGAAAGTAAGGAGGGATGCAAGTCAGGAGAGGACATGTGGATTTGGGTATCATCCACATATACATGATACTAGGAACCAAGCGAGCTTATTAGTTTGCCAAGAGAGGCAGTGTAGATGGTTATTAAATAAAACAAATTCTTCTTGGCTCTAGGGAGCGATCATGCTGGCTTCTCAACCTCCTTCCAGCTTTCAAAGCTAGTCACTTTGTGAGGAGGGTGTGCAGCAAGCTGTTAATCTGCATATTGCAAATGTAGCACAGCAAGGAGCTTCCTATGGGTCCATAAATACATAGGATTGTGGCTCCTCCTCTAGATGCTGCACCACAAGGCCACGAGGAAGCCAATACTTTGCTGTGTGCATCATACTCTGCAATATAAACCTTACTAGCAAATTGCCCGTCAAAAAATGACGGCAATGAAATTGTAAGGTAGCTAATGGTGTTTTGTGTGTACTACTGAAATATATAATACAAATTGATAAATGAATATACTTTACCTATTTTGAAGCATTGTGTTGAAGAGCTGGCAATGTGTTTTGATGTTGCTGCAGCATTAGTGGTGTGGAGCTGCTGTGTAAGCGTGATGAATGTTTGCAGTGTAATAGTGTGCGTGCGCGAGACGAAACACGTAGTTGTGTACTTCCGCATTGGCGTAAAATGGCGGACGAAACCGTTAGCGTAGTTGTGTACTTCCGCATTGGCGTAAAATGGCGGGTAATGTGTGGTATGCGGAATATCCGTAGGTCGTTTGTGGTATTTTGCGTGTTTAGAGTGCTGTAGCCTCGTTTTGTTCGGCGGCCATTAGCGAATTTTTTAGTGTCTAAACTCTTTTATTTTTAGTTAAATGAAGCTGTAAGTTGATTTTTTGAGGTCCTGGATGCTCCCTCTTGCTGTAGGTAAGCTTTTTATGTATGTGTTGTGTGTATTTATTGTGTTTTGAATTTTCTCATGTTCGCGAGTTGCGTCCGATTTTTGCGAGGTCGTAATGTGTGGTAACGTATCTCGTATGTTTTTTGCGTTGCGAGGTAAAGTTTGCGAGGGTCGTAGTTGGTGTGTCGTGTTGTTTGTGTTGCGACGTAAAGTTTGCGAGGGTCGCAGTTGTTGGCAAGTGTTAGCATCAACTCGTACGCTCACAACTATATATGTGAAAGCCAGCTATCTACCCACTTCACATAGTGATACACACTGAAGGATGGAAGGGGAGAGAGGACAACAGCTCTTCATAGGCAAGCAGAGGAAAATGAAAAGTATTAAATCCCCTAGAGCAATCTATTTTAAACTAAATGTAGTACCACATCGCGAGCGGTAGGTGTAGCTGGAGTGCGCATGCTTGCGGCAGAGCGCTCGTGTCAGCTGTGGGAATGCACAGCACTGGTGCGGGGGAAACAGAAAGGACCGGATGCTATGCTTTATGTAAACCACATCTCATCTAGTAATAATAGATAATGTCTTAAAGGGTGTATTCCAAGGCATTCAGATCCTCATTCTCCCATGAGCTTTAATCTGAATACTCAGTGGACATGAAGCTTTGATCTTTCTGAAAGATTTACCAATCTGCTAGATTAGTGGGAACTACCATATTGTGAGAAAGGAGGTGACTGGTTGCCTGTTCATGTTTATTTTCTTATATCCCATGATCTTATATGTTACACAATAAAAGTTGCTTATGGAAATAAGAAATACATTGTTATACATTATAATATTTTGACCACATCCATGAAATTACTGCTCATGGGAAATAACAAATTACATTACAATAATCTTCTCATGTGTTTTCTTGCACAGTTTCTTTTGAAAAAAAATCACTGTCATAATCTATGTGTTCACATCCAAGAGATGTGATTATAATACTAATGTATATATCGTACATCTGCTCCATAACCAGCAATACAACCGACATAGGATATGTGTTTACTTGGTTATTCTCTATTGTAGTTTCCAGGCAACACCACTTAATTGCTCAGTAATTCAGAAAATCCTATTAGCCAGGTTTCATTTCAGTGAAGTGTGCATGAAGAACAAAAATAAATCAGACTATAAAACTGAACTAAATTACCCAGAGAAAATATCACATTGTGTACAGAATAGAACAGAATAATTGATTATTATTGTTAAAATATTCAAAAGTTGCATAATTGGTCATATTTAATTATTATTCATTATCTATCCTTGCAGTTAACAATTAGTGACTAGACTATTAATTATATAATTTCTTTCATGTTCTCTTTTGATATTTATGTACGGTATATTGCTCTTGTAAAACTGTCAGTTTCAAATATAAAGTATAATGTATTCCAGGTATATAACCTATGATTACAAATAGCGGATTTCCATGTAACAGTGCCTTGCAAAAGTATTCACCCCCCTTGGCATTTTTTCTGTTTTGTTGCCTCACAACCTGGAATTAACATGGATTGTTTGAGGATTTGCATCATTTAATTTACAGAGTATGCCCACAACTTTGAAGATGTATTTTTTTTTTTTTTACTGTGAAGCAAACAACAAATAGAACAAAATAACAGAAAAAGTCAATGTCGCTTTAGATAAGTCTCTATGAGCTTGCCACATCTTACCACTGGGATTTAAATATAAAATTAATCAATAAAATAAAATTAATCAATTAACCTAGTTAAAACATTCATATAAAAAGAAAAAAAATATATAATTCCATTTAACTTTGCTGCAAAGTAGTGAAAGGATATGAAATTAAAATCAATTATAATAACAGCAGATCAGGATTTAAAATACATGAACCCACTACCACAATCCAGCATATGGACAGTTGTACCATTGTTATTTAACACTGCTGAATGCCTCATATAAAAGTGCAGTAATATAACGCTTAACAAATCAAGGGATGAGAAAGAGAAGAGCGAAAGAAGAGTATTAAACAAATAATTAGAAAAAAAATTAAGACAGAAGTTTAAAGATTAAATATATATTGTGTACATTTCAAAATGTATCTAAATATTAAAATATATATTGTGCTTATTTTATCCGTTTGAGTATTTACTTTAAAGGGCCAGTGCAAGTGCTTTTTCATATAAAGCCTATTTTTTAGATCACCATTACTTGACATAAAACTTACATGTGAAAACAACAGCAAATCAAAGCTTTGGCCAGAAACAAAATATGTGCCTCAAGAATGCCCTTTCCCTACCTCTCTCACTACCCTGAGCACTATTGAAAGGAAGTGAACCATTTCAACTGAGAACATTATTCAGACCTTACCAAGACAACCTAATCAATGTTAGCACAGTTGAAATTGTTAACTTTCATTAATTATTATGTCGATTTACAATATAAAGACCCAGACCATTTCTACTAAAAAGTTTTGTAAAGTAAATTAAGATCATCACAATGTTCATGTTTCTCGTTGTTTAATTCTGACTTTGCAAAATCCATCAGTACTGCCCTAGTGACCGTGCAAACAAAATTATAAAATCTTTAATAGTAAGAAAAATAATATTACCCAGAAATGTGCCATAACGTTCACCTCCATGGTCTTCTCCACAAGGGCATCAGGGGAGTCAATAAACTTCTTTCCGGTGACAATGCCAGCATTATTTATTAGGATTGTGATATCCCCAACTTCCTTTTTGACCTGTTGGAGTTAATGAAGGTTAGAAACATTAATATAACAAAGAAAAGTATACATAGATTACAAATTTGTCAAATTTAATTGAAAACAAAAAGCTAAAAACCATGTAAAAGAACAATGGTAGATGTTCCATGGTTGAAAAAAGGGATTACAAAACACCTACCAGTATTATCCATTAAAAGAAGGGGGCAGCCAAACTAGTGATGAGCCAACCATTTACTTTTCTTTGGGAGAAAAAAGGCTGTATGAATAAAGGTATATCTACAATACTCAAGAAAGCGCTCAACCATGTTAGCCCTGTTAAGCAACATTTGATACGTTTTTAGTTTTTTTTTTTCTATAAAAAAAAAAACAAAACAAAGAAAACACTGGTATCCATTACTATGCCAGAAATATAGGGGTAGTGTAATGTGCCACCTAGTAAACCACATGGTCTACTTTGGATGCAGACAAGGTTTAAAAATAAAATCCAGTGTTTTTGAAAACACAGGATCCAGCGGTGAGGATAATATAATAAACAGGGAATAAGCATGCCCTAAAGACATATCTTATTGAGAGCATTATTTCACTGCAGGAAATAAATAGAAAATAAGCAAAGCGTGCTTAAACAATCTGCAATGTCTTCTACTGCTGTCTGTTTTTTGAGAAACTCAGCTTTTCAAAGTGTGCCAGGATCTCATTTTGGATACAATTCTTTGAAAATTACTAAATTCAGTTGTACAAAAGACCCTTAAACTGGCATACGGTGAGCTAGGCATACAGCTAAGCCCGCTGAAGCCTCAGGCTTATAATATTCTCATTTGAAGAGCATGACTTGCTTTGAAAGTACAAAATAAAATTAATTTTCTTTAATGGAGGTACCTTTTTTTTTTTTTTTCTTTCTTAACCCGATTTGTCACCTGGAAATCCTTCCTGCATAGTAGATCTCCTTCATAATGCCAATGGAGGTAATCAGACACTGCAAAAGCAGCTCCTGCATTGGATAATTACATAGGCAAGATAATAAATGAGGGCTTGTATATTTTTTTCTTTCTAAAAATATTTTGTCCATTATGAAGAATAATGCTTTGAGAATACGATACCGTATATACTCGAGTATAAACTGAGTTTTTCAGCCCTTTTTTTAAGGCTAAAAATGGCCCCCTTGGCTTATACTCGAGTCACTCCCCCAGTGTCTCTTTCTCTCCCCCCTCCTCATCCTCAACCCCCCTCCTCCTCATCAACCCCCTCCTCACTGTCTCCCCTCTAAATACCTCCCCCTCACTTCCCTGCTTATTCTCCGGCCTATGCTCCGTCTAGACCCCGGCGCGTGCGTCATTAGCATATACCGGGTGCCGGCACCCGGTATATCCTAATGACGCAGCGCGCATGTGACGTCACATGCGCTCCAAGGTCAAGACGGAGCAGAGGCCAGAGAAGAAGCAGGTAAGTGAGGGGCTGGTATTTAGAGGGGAGACAGTGAGGAGGGGGTTGATGAGGAGGAGGGGGGTTGATGTTGAGTGAGGAGGGGGTTGATGAGGAGGAGGAGGTTGATTATGAGGGGGGGGGGGATTGATGATGAGGGGGGGGATTGATGAGGGGGGAGGTTGATGATGAGGAGGGAGGTTGAGGATGAGGGGGGAGGTTGAGGATGAGGGGGGAGGTTGAGGATGAGGATGAGGAGGGAGGTTGAGGATGAGGAGGGAGGATGAGGATGAGGAGGGAGGTTGAGGATGAGGAGGGAGGTTGAGGATGAGGAGGGAGGTTGAGGATGAGGAGGGAGGTTGAGGATGAGGAGGGAGGTTGAGGATGAGGAGGGAGGTTGAGGATGAGGAGGGAGGTTGAGGATGAGGAGGGAGGTTGAGGATGAGGAGGGAGGTTGAGGATGAGGGGGGAGGTTGAGGATGAGGGGGGAGGTTGAGGATGAGGGGGGAGGTTGAGGATGAGGGGGGAGGTTGAGGATGAGGGGGGAGGTTGAGGATGAGGAGGGAGGTTGAGGATGAGGAGGGAGGTTGAGGATGAGGAGGGAGGTTGAGGATGAGGAGGGAGGTTGAGGATGAGGAGGGAGGGTGAGGATGAGGAGGGAGGTTGAGGATGAGGAGGGAGGTTGAGGATGAGGAGGGAGGTTGAGGATGAGGAGGGAGGTTGAGGATGAGGAGGGAGGTTGAGGATGAGGAGGGAGGTTGAGGATGAGGAGGGAGGTTGAGGATGAGGAGGGAGGTTGAGGATGAGGAGGGAGGTTGAGGATGAGGAGGGAGGTTGAGAATGAGGAGGGGGGTTGAGAATGAGGAGGGGGGTTGAGGAGGGTGATAAGGGAGGGGGGTTGAGGAGGGTGATAAGGGAGGGGGGAAGAGACACAGGGAAGGGAGAGGGGAGAAGAGACACAGGAGAGAGAGGGGGGACACATTTCCCACCCTCGGCTTATACTCGAGTCACTTATTTTACCCAGTATTTTGTGGTAAAATAGGTGCCTCGGCTTATACTCGGTCTGCTTATACTCGAGTATATACGGTACTATAAATATGGGAGTACGTGGTTCTTAAAATTTAGCTCAACTATGTATTAGAGCTGATGAATACAAAAAAAAACAGATCCTGTAGTATTACAGGTACAGATGTTACATAAAGCAATTAATAAATAACTATTTCATCTACATGGAGTCCAGTAGCAACTTCACATGTGTTTATTTCAAAGAAAATGTAGGTTCACAAACCTAAATGGCCACTGCACAAGGGAAGAAAATGTGTTTGAAAACTCAGAGTGTGACTAAGAGCATAAATAAGCAAACATTATATATAAATTAGAAGAAAAAAAAGATTGATGACACCGCAAGGCCCTGGAAGAATCCATAATACATTGGTGAAATTTGTTTGAGTGAGAGGGGTATTTACATTTCCGGAGAACTATGGTTTCATCCTTTGATGCAATGTCCTGCTTTTGGGTCAGTCAAAAGCATATTTAAGTTTCATGGATTATGAGTACATCTGATAGAGGAGAATCGGTAGTGGATGGAAAAATCCAAAAATACACATTAACACACTTCTATTATATAAATAAATAAATATATATATATATATATATATATATATATATATATGTGACTTCTAAATGTTAATTGATTGACATTTAACCTCCATGTTTTACTGACGTAATGATGGCGATCTCATTTACTATTGGCTGTTTCTGAAATTGGTAGTTACGGCCTTGCTTAATTGATCATGATCACGCTCTGAAATGCTTCTTACGGGTGCATGCTTTACGGTTTAGGCTTTCGGTCAGGTAGTTGCGGGCTTGTTCAATTAAATCGCAGACTTATGGCCGGTATGAAGGCAACTGAATAAGGCCCAATTTTAGTTGGTACATACTTGACAAGTATCTTGAACTGATGTGGCCCTTTAATATTTACTGAGGTTTAGTCACATTGCAGCAAAATTTCAAAATGACACATAAACTCTCGATAGCTAAATTTAACCACAGTAAACCACCATAAATAAAGCTTACCAGTGAGCTTACCCTTCACTAGAAAAACAATATTACACCCTTAATAATTAGAAAACACTGATGACAAATGTTATAAGGTGCCAGTTGTATAAGATTATAGGGGGATTCTTGTATAAGATGCCACTGCAGTACAGATATAAAAAAAAATACATAAAAGCAGGTTTCCGCACTCCGTAAAAGCTGATGCAAATACAATATATTTAACCCATTACAGTGCTGGGGTATTTTTTTTTGCTCTCCTATTCTAAAAGCAGGTTAGTTTTATATCTGTTTTTGTATAATTATAACCCAGTGTGAAAATAATTTGCTTGTTTTTTGGTTGTTTAACCTTTTTAACAAGCTTGTGCTCAAACCTTAAAGCAGAAGTGGTGCAGCTATTTCTCAACGACCAACCAAAATCAATACGATTCAAGAGATTCTTTTTCAGGGCTAAAACAATGCATCCTATTAAAATTATTTTTAAGCTAAATAAAACAAAACAGTTCAGATCATCCCATTTAAGTTTATAAGGGGATACTGCTTTACACTCCTGTCCCCTCCTCCTCTCCCCATATCCTGTACTTAGGAGCTGTTCAACCTAAAGGATGAGACCTTATAAATACTACTGTTTCTTGGCATCTATATATGGCCCTAATGGCCACCAAGTTGGAGTATTTCCCTCCTGTCGGTGTTAACGGATGAAAAGCAGTACTAGCTGTTGGACCACTAGTGTTAGTGATAACTTTACCTTGATATAAATCAGCACATAAAACTAATCCAAAATATATAGAAGGCCACATTATTATTATTACTAGCCTTTATTTGTAAAACCCCAATTTATTCTGTAGCGCTTTACAGGGTTTAAGTAAAAGAAAAAAAAATATTAACACATTGCAAAAGAATGGAGGGCCATATTGGAGCTTAATATCAAACACACATAGAGCTAGTTTCCAAAGCACCTTACAATCTAGATGATTTGCTTGTGATACAGGAGGGCGATAAATGCAAGAATGCAGTGTGTGGGGCAATAAATTCAAGCAAGTGGAGGAGGTTTTGTGTTTCACTGTAGGTTGTGGTATTAGTAATATAATGCTGTAGCGTGTGCATTAATGTATATTAGCTTAGGGTGATAAGCGTTTCTTTTTTTTCAAACAGATGTGTTTTAGGGAGTTTTTGAGGCAGGAAGATAGTCTAGTGGAGCGAAGCAAGGTGTTCCATAGAATTGGGGCAGCACGAGAAAAGTACCTAAGGCAGTAGTGAGAGGAGGTTATAAGAGGGAAGGAAAGAAGAAGGTAATTAGAGAAGAGGAATGTTTGGGGAGTATTTTAAAATCGAGAACAAAGAAAGAAAAAGGGAGGGTCCTGTTGTTGAGGGTGTTATATGTTAGGGAAGGCATTCAGTATGGATTGGAGACAGAGGGGAGAAGGAGAGGCCAGAAAGGATCGAGTTGCAGTAGTGAAGACGAGATATGATGACAGAATGGATTAGAATTTTAGTGGCTTGTGTAAGATTGTAACATGTATTTTGGACATGTTTTTAGGGGAACATGACAAGATTTTGTTATTGATTGTATGTGAGGAATAAAAGAGAGGGCAGGTAGAACCGCAAGACAATGTGCCTGGGAGGTGGGAGTGATGAATGCATTGTCAACAGTAAGGGGTATTTGAGGAGTGGAACATGCAGTAGTGGGTGGGAAGATTAGGAGCTCAGTCTTTGACATGCGGAGGCGGACATCTAGGAGGATATGATTGAGAGGCAGTTGGCAACTTGCGCTAGAGAGAGGGGGGTTGATCTGGCGCTGAGAGTTACATTTGGGTGTCATATGCATACAGAGGATACTGGAATCCAAAATATTTTATTAGGGTACCAAGGAAGGATGGATGGATGGATAGATAGATGGATAAGAGGAGGGACCTAGGACTGAACCTTGGGGTATGCCAAAAGTAAAAGGACAAGGCGAAGAAGAGGTGCCATAGAAAGAGACACTAAATGTTTGATTGTCTAGGTAGAATGTGAACTCATAGTGAGCTGCAAAGGAATTGGAGAATTTTGATTAGAAGAGGGGGGTCAACTGTATGGAAGGCAGCAGAGAGATCTAGGAGAATTAGAATAGAGAAATTACTCTTTGACTTGGCGTTGACTTTTGGGAGCTCCGTTTCTGTGGAGTGTTGGGGCCAGAAGCCATATTGGAAAAGGTCAAGAAGGGAGTTGGAGGAAACAAATTGGGTACGGATTGTAGAAGAGTCGCTCAAGTAGTTTTGAAGCCAGGAGTAGTAGAGAGATATGGTGATGGTTAGATGTAGAAGCAAAGTCAGATGAGGGCTACTTAAGAATGGGTGTAATGATGGCCTATTTAAAAGGTGATGTAAACTTGTCAATGTTTAAGGAAAGGTTGAATAGATGTGTGAGAGCGGTGATAAATGTTGTAGAAAGGGGAGGGATTAGCTGTGATGGAATATGATCACATGGACAAATTGCAACGCGAGAGGTTGATAGTAAAGACTTCATCCTCAGTTACAAGGTCAAAGGAGTTCCCCTGTAGGGAACAATAAAGGCTGAGTATTGCTGGTTTGCTGAGAGGAGGGTGTGTTTGAGCCATGTTGAGAGGAGAGTTTGTTTCAGAAATGTTCAATTATATTGACAGTGGCTGGCAAGATCTTCAGCTGTGAGAGTGGGGGTGGGCCAAGGAGAGAGTTGAATGTAGGGAACAAATGTTTGGGGTTTGAGAACAGATTTGATATTAACAATGAGAAGTAGTGCAGTTTGGCAAGCTTAAGGGTAGAGAAGTAGGAGCACCAAATTAACTCTTAATGGAGGAAGTCTAATGATGCAGGAGGACCTCTGGATGTAGCATGTTTATGTAGTGTACCGTGATTGTGGATCAGAAAGAGGGTGCCTGTGGTTATGGGGGCAAGAGTGTCCAGAGTGGTGGTTAGAGTCATATTCTACTGTGCGGTGGCAATGTCTGTTCAGACAAAGAGGCTGTGAAGGGGTTGTGGCACATTGGAAAGTTTTTGTGGGTCAAGTGCGTGCGGGTTTCTGAGGGTTCTGGTGACAGGGATGGAAGAAGGGCAGCGAATGGAAGGTGTAGTGAGGTTGCAGGTTAGAACATGGTGGTCAGATAAAGGGAATTATGAGATGACAAGGTTGGAGAATCAGACACTACATTTGGTCTTCAGGGTGAGGTCCCCAAAGCCTGGCTTTGAAATACCAAGTAGTAAATGCAAAACAATTACTTGTGTCTCACCTGGTCAGCCACTCTATAGACCTCTTGTCTTTTACTACAGTCACATGTATAGGTATGAACTCGCACAGCTCCATTTTCCTTTGCTAATCTGCTGGTCTCTTTGTTTCCTTCTTCATTGAGGTCCCATAAAACTAATGTTGCACCTAGACGGCCAAACTGTAATGCAAGGAGTCTTCCTATACCACTTCCTGCTCCAGTAATGAGCACCAGCTCACCGGCGACATTCTTCTTCCGGGACGGAAGGAACCACAGGACGATGGACTCAAGTAACAGATATATTGTAAGAAACAGAACTTTTAGGGTTTCCAAGAAAAAGTTCATCTTTAAGATTTTTTTTGTGGCAAAATCTGGAAATATATTACAACAAAATTAGTATTACATGAAATTACAAAGAACTGAACAGAGGAACATGAATCTTGTATTAATGAATTTTTGATCTACGATTAGTCGCACTTGCACCTGGAGGGTTATGACAGAACAGCCAATCTAACAGTTTTGTTTTTAAATATCTAGTTTCACGTGTTATTTTCTTTCATTCATCGGATCATTCAGTGTTCACGAATACAAAAAAGAAGTATTTTCAATAATATATATTTAAAAAAAACTGAAATGAGTTTAATGTTAATGAACATAAATTATGTTCTTTTTCATGTTTTTTTAAGACGGTTGTGGCTTCAGACGTTACTGCCACAAACCCTATATATCATAATTTAAGTTTTGGCTAACCCAAGCCACCAGGTTTCCAAAATGTTAGTGTTGGTGACAAACTTTTGGTACTTCTCTCTACCTACTTTATATAAGATATGTTCCAGCATTCATAACTTCTAAGCAGTACAGACACTTTTCCTTTATTGTGACACAGAACATGGACACTGGAATTAGCTGGTTTCCCCACCACCTTGAAGCATGGGTTCCATCCACCTTTTTTAAAATTTACCATAGCCTGTGGTTGACTTCCCTTTACCTAACTATTGGCTCCACAGCTTTAGTGGATAATGTGGAAATGAGCTGAAATGAGAGAGTGAGAGCGAGAGTGAGAGTGAGTGAGAGAGAGAGAGAGTGTACATATTCCAGGCTGCTTTGCAACACAGGAACCCTAGTGTATGATACAAATGTATTAACCAACCTCTGCTTTTTTTTGATTAGCCAAAACAACTTATGCATGTAATGATAATCTTAGCAGAGATTTTCAGGGGTGTCAACAAACAAAAGCCTCAGCTTGCGAATTGAAAAAAAAAATTGCAGACATCAGGGTGAGTTTGTAAATGTTTATTTTAGTATTTTTTCATGCAAAACAAATGTTTTCATACACTACAGATTCTCCTCAGATGACATAAATAAACCAGGACATTTAGATATGCCTTTATCTACTTAAAAGTCATAAATGTTGGACCATTACAGTGGCCCTTTAAGCATATTTCTAGACCTCATATACCAGACAGACTGCAGCTTCTCTTTGCAAAAATATTAATACACCAAGGTCAGGAAAAATATGATTAAGCAAAGATAGCAGAAAAATGACCTATGACAAAAGTACATAGTGTAGAAAGATAAAATGCTGTTGGATAAAGACACAGTGACAGTTTGATGATGAAACACAGTCCAAGGCTCACTTCCACATTTTTGTACTTGCAATAGCTTTCAGCCTTCAGAAGTGAATATATATTATTTCTAAATACTCAAAAATTGTAATTTGCTAGTCCAAGGCAGAACATGTAATGTGTATATGTGTCTTTCTGGAATCAGTACTGTCCATGCCCTTCTACAATAGCTTACTAAATGGGCTTACATTGAATGAGCTCATATATTCATAGCACACTGTTTTATCATAAATACTATACACATCTAATTTGATTTTACTATTAAGAAAGGTTGTTAATTGTTTTTAATAACATCTTATACTGAGGATTACTGGTTCTTTTGGTAGTAATTTGTCACACATTGAACCTTTCCTGTTCCGTCCCGCCAAATGTGACATGCAGCTGTCACTAGGAGGCGCAACCGTGGAAAGCCAAGACTTTCATCAATTCAATTGTTAAGAGTTAGGGTTAGACTTGAGGTTTAGGGTTTAGGGTTAGGGTAGTGGCAGGTGATAAACTTTACATCAGGTGTGCCCAAGTTCAGTCCTGGTGGGCCTGGGTTTGAGGATTTCCTTTCTGTGCACAGGTGAGTCAATCAGCATCACTGAAGAAGAGATAGTGTCACCTGGGTGCAGCAGGGATATTCTCAAATCCAGGCCTGTGTGCGGCCCACCAGGATCGAACTTGGACACCCCTGCTTTACATAGTAAAGTAGTGGCTCGCTGTGTGGGCCTCTATTTTACTGTGTAAAGCGTATCATCTGACATTACCTTAATCGTGAACCCAAACTCTCCCTCAAAAACAAATTGAAGGGGTCGTAAAAGTAAAGATCCCACATGTTTAGTGATCCACTATTATAAAACTACCAAACATTGATTAAATGATTATATGTCCACTGGAAGCATCATTATTTATTATTCTATGCATATAAAACTACTTTCTATTACAACTAACTTAAAAAAAATGTTTGAAAACCTACTTATAAGACGTTAAGAGCCTGGCAAGATTTTGGCTTCATCTTCCGCACACACAATGCTAGGAGTTGCTCTGGAAGATTTCTGTTGTGTCTGCCATATGTAAAACATATTTGCACAGATTCCTCTATTTTAGACTCCTCTATTGATTCTAGATTGTAAATCAAATATAGCCTCTTGGAAATGGCACAACTAATGCTGCAGGTGACGTCTCTAGCACTAGTTTGTCATATAAAACTTAAATGGCAGGATGCTTTAGGCAGGATTGTAAATTGAAACTGCTTTCAACAATCATCATTGTTTCGAATGCACAACTAGTATGTATACACAGCAACTTGATTTAATGATCACTCAAAATTCTTCCTCCCCATTTTGTTTCAGTTACAGGGATATGGAATACAAACACTTGACCTTTCCTCATTTATGGCTGCCACCAGTGGCATTCAGTGGCCAGTAGGTGGCACAACACTGTTTCGCCAAAACTTTGTTCAATTTCTTAGGGTTCAATTTAAGGGTTAGGGTAGTGGCAGATGATAAGCTTTACATAGTAAAAGTAGTGGAGCGCTGTGTGCGCCTCTATTTTGCCTATCTGCTACTACCCTAAACTGAAACCCTAACCCTAATACTCATCCTAAGAACAAATTGAACAAAGGCTCGGTGAGCAACCATCGCACCACCTAGTGGCCACTGAATGCCACAGCTGGCTGGCACAAAACGGGAAGGTCCCAAGCATATAAAATAGAGCATTTTTTACACATTACAAAATATATATATATATATTTTTTGCCTGAAAAACCTGTTTAAAGGTCATGGAAAATAACAAGAAATACAGAGAGCATACTTTAGTCTGTTTGCTTGCTGGAACAGGGCAAGCCCCCAAGAGCAGGTACACTTCTTGGACCCTTTTTAAATTCGCCAGCAGTGGTGGCAACCAACTGCTAGATGGAGCTGCCGATTTTCAGTGCTGATACCGTAGAGTTAGGGTTAGGTAGACTGTTAGGGTGAGGGTTAGGGTACCTTCTAAAGGTCTCAAATATTGGCAGGACTCCAAAATATTGACAGCGCCATCTAGCGGCCACTTGCCACAACTGCTGCTGTCACTGGTGGAGAATTTGAAATGGGATAGATCACACCTCTGAATACATTTTTCTGCTCCGAGACCTTTATTTGCAAAATGAAAATACACTATGAGACATTAAATATCCTGTTTCTAATGAAGAAAAAATAAAACAATTCTTCCCATGTCCCTTTAACAGGTGAGGCTATATATCTGCCAAATGCTTTTATCTGCTGCTTTGTTTTTCTTTAATTTTCCAATCTTCAGATCCTTTGACTTGAAACCTTTTTTTATATATGTAACATATATGATCTTTTAAATCCAACATATAAAATGTGGAAGTTCTGTTTTCCTTTAGTTTAAAAAAAAATATTTATACCGATAAGGCGTGGCTTTATCTTACGCTATTGCTCCACGGACACTCAAAAGTAATCAGGGTAAACTGAACTTTACTCTTGATTGAGGTGTACTCTCTAACACTGGCTGTACTCTGCCCAAATACTAACTGGTACTGAGAACATAACACAATAAATACACCTTTAATACAAAAATCTGCTGGCTGCAATACTGAAAGCTGAAATTATAATATAGCAATTAGTAAGACATGTTTTATGTATTAAAGGGACTCTATCATCCCTAAAGGAAGTCGATTTAATTTGAATGAGTCTTAAAAACTGTCTATACATTGTACTAGCAGTCATTATCTGAGGTAAATGATTCAAGAAATATTTAGAATTGATTTTCTGGCTCCTGTATGATCATGTGCAAACAAGTGTGATCATGCGCGGCTCAGATTGATCATGCGAGGCTCAGATTGATCATGCGCGGCTCAGATTGATCATGCGCGGCCCAGCGTGATCATGCGCGGCCCAGCGTGATCATGCGCGGCCCAGCGTGATCATGCGCGGCCCAGCGTGATCATGCGCGGCCCAGCGTGATCATGCGCGGCCCAGCGTGATCATGCGCGGCTCAGTATGCTAGTGTGCAGCTCAGAGTGCTTGATAAGGGTGGATAAGAGAGGAGTCTAACTGCCAGATAACATTGTTGGTCTTTATTTTGGCCACTACATAGACAAACAAGCAAACTGCAATTCTAAATAGCACATTAAAGCAGTTCATTATTATGTGTGAGCTGCTCATTTGCATAAAAATACAGTACCAACAATATTGAATTTCCCAGTATTGATTCAACTTAGAAAAAAATGGCACACACAACATATAGCCAGTTTTCATGCTCTTTAAGAATAACCTTAAAAAACAACATGATTTTGGAAAGACAGAGTCCCTTTAAGTAAATGTTTCCAAACAAAAGAATATAAGAAGGACAATTGTAACTCTTTCACTGGCAGAGGGTCAGTAATACATTGCAAGGCCCTTATATGTAGGAGTTATTGTACTATAGAGGCATGTGGCACTTGTAGGAAGTTAGCTGAATACTTGGACATGAAAGCAATGATAATTTCCTAATATAGACACTACAACAATGCACATAAATAACATAATAAATAACAAGGATTGGTAACTTATTGCACTATGTTGCATATATTGTTATTTAGCCCATATTATATCAGTGTGACATTAGAAACAAATCATACTCACCACACACACACACAGGGAGGACTCCTAGATCTGACAGCAAGCAGCAAGCAGCACCCACACTGTGCAGTATCAATGTGTCTGTGCAGAGGAAGCAGCCTGTAGGGCGCATGCGCAGTATCACAAAACCAGCAAGCCTGGCCCCCAGCACATGAGGAAGTGACATTGCATGGGGGAGTGACAGCCTGCAGCACTGTGTTAGGAAATGCTCTGACTTGTCCTCTCCTCTACATTGTGCTACAGATACTAATAATATGTAGCAGTGTTTCCAAACAAATGCAAACCTTATATGCTCTATACACATTAATGACACTAAACATTTATGATTTAGATTAGTTTTACTTGTAATAATAGTACAAAGACAAAGCAGCCAGTGGGAAAGTGTAATGGCTCCTTGTTATACCTGAACTAAACCTAATAATGGGCAAAAATAAACAAAATAAGCACAACCTTTACGGTTATATCCAGATATTGATTACTGCAAAGATGCATCTGCTTTTTTTCATCTGATCTTGCCTGTTTCTCAGGTGGTGTGTCCTTGTAAACTAATGAGCGTCAATGAGACTGAATGAAGGCACTTTCCCTTGCAAAACATTGGCAGCTGCAGTGTCGCCGCCAACTGCTAGATGGCGCTGCCGATTTTTCCGACAGTGTTGCACAATGTATATAAGCCCGCAGACAAAAGAGGCCTTGAGCTATGAGAGGCGCGCGTCTGAGGGCCGAGTGCCCGCGCTGAACATAGTAATGGCTTTGCTGTGGATTCAGCGCCGTTGAGTTTCGCCACGTCTGAGGAGGGAATCATTTTTGCCTTCCCTCAAACCGGACAGTGCCATCGAGTGGCTGCTTGACGGCATTGCAGCTGTCAGTGCTGCGCCTACACAACGGGATAGATCCCCAAATGAATGTACTGGCAGTTGATGCCACAGGCTCTTTACTATTAGATCCCCACCAGCAGTGACATGCAGAGGCCACTAGTTGGCACAACACTTGCTCGACAAGACTTTCTTCAATTTGATCTTAGGATGAGTGTTAGATTTAGGGGTTAGGGTAGTGGCAGATAATAAGATTTACATTAGTAAAATAATGGTGGACACCTCTCCACTACTTTACTATGTAAAGCTAATTACCTGCCACTAGTTTAACTCTAAAACTCTAACTCTGTGTTACCCAACCTCTTCTCAGGGCTCCCCAGACAGGCCGGGATTTCAATTTAAAAAAGTGTGTGAACACAGGTTGGGCAATTAGTATTCAACCTCTAATTTCCTCCCTCACACACTGTTAAACTGAAATCCCAACCTGTCTGAGGAGAGGTTTGGGAACCACTGCCCTAACCCCTAAATTTAATCCTAATCCTAAAAAATTGAACAAAGTCTCAGCGAGCCGCCGTAGCACCACCTGAGAGCGGTTATGAAACAGGAACAGTCCAATGCCACATTTTCAGTGTGCAGATATAAATGTCCTGTGTATACAAAGCTCATCACATGCCAGGAGGGAAACAGCAGAAAAAACATTGACGATTCAAAAGCATATTTGTATATAAAAGATACGGTAATATATTAGGTAATATTTTATTTTTAAATCTAAAAGATTTTCCGTATTTTCAATTGTAGCTCTTTGAAAGACCACTGTGGTCCTTTTTTATATGGTATTTTAACTAACTAATCTTCATAATAGGTAAAATAATCTTAGAAAGAAAAAAATAATAAATACAACATTTACATGTGTAACTTTTATTAGTGCTTTCTTTACTATTTCTCATTATGGTGTATTCTTGTAAACTAATGAGCTCTTCATTACTTCATTGTGTAGATGAAACCTCCTGTACACTCAAAATGTACTCCCACCTCAAGAAGGTTATTATCAGAAAACAAAATGGTAGATTACAGGCTTTGCTATATGTTTTTATATTCTAATAGGGAATTTTAAATTTAAGACTACAGTGGCCCTTTAATTAAGCTTTGTAATATTTTTTTATGAAATTCGAAAAAGTATCTAAACATAGCAACAAAAACAAGCAATTTTAATTTAAATGAACCAGTAAGAATGATGGCCATGTTTAAATGGATGTGCAAGCTTTCTGGATTTGGAATATAATATACCTATGTATCTATTTACTTTTATGTACTTTATTAAGAAGTGCTTATAACCTCTGGGGGGTTTTTCTGCCTAAAATTATACAATTTGTACCTGTTTGAGTCTGCCCTCTTGCTCATACAGCTCATGGAGCCACAGTGACATTGATTACTATGGTAAACTGCACATCCTGTACTTAAAAGCACACGGTGTTCATGTGCTTCAGAGGGGAGAAACCAATTATGAACTATTTGTAAGATATTAATCAGACAAAACAGAGCTGGGATCTTTCCTATTGGCTGGCCACAATATCGGCCGGCCACAAGGTGGCACAGCCGAGATGTCAGTGAATTTTTTG
The DNA here is from genome assembly GCA_027410445.1 of Discoglossus pictus. Classification (NCBI taxonomy): domain Eukaryota; kingdom Metazoa; phylum Chordata; class Amphibia; order Anura; family Alytidae; genus Discoglossus; species Discoglossus pictus. Next base: position 97,176,522 of record CM050166.1, on the reverse strand, counting down.
TCCGTTTAAAGATTATAATCTGCCAGTAACCTAACCTTTAACCCTAACACCTAACTCTAACCTCTATCCCCTAACACCTAATCTTAACCCTTAGAAATTCACTGAAAAAGCTGCAGCCCCACCTAGTAGCTGATATTGTGGCCCGCCAAAAGGAATGGTCCCAGAGCTTTGCAATAAAATAAAGTAGACAGAAGAGATACTTAGGCATATTATATTCCCAGTAAGATCCAGAAAACTTCCATGTCCCTTTAAGCAGAACAGCCTCAATTGAATCTATCCAGGGTTTAATAATCTTAAACCAGAGCGCAAACCTATCAGTCTGGCAGAGCTCCTGGAGACCATGTAGCAGTTTGAAACAGCCCACCATTCAGGTAGTGCTCCCACCAACATGGAGCATGGAGAGACCCAGGAGACCACACTGACTGCCACAGATTGATGACATATTTTGTTTGGTGGTTATTTTTATCACTGACATAAAAGGTTTAAATATACTGAATTCACAATGTTGGTTTTGTGTTGAATGACATCATACTACAGCCTTGAAGGACCACATCATATCCTGAGAACCAATACAATCTTGGCCAAAGTCTGGTGAGATGTTGTTGATAATGTGATTTGTATTGAGTTCAATAGGGAAAGGAACATAACACAAATCTTTATTATGATGTTCTATTTCAAATTATTGACAATTTATTTTGTATCTTTTGTGCACTACACATAGGGATTTGCATAAATTAGAGAAATGGGTGACTAAATGGCAGATGAGATTTAATAGGAATAAATGTAAAGTTATGCATCTGGGAAGGAAAAATAGCCATGCAATTTATAATCTTAATGGAGCAAATCTAGGGATATATAATATTGAAAGAGATTTGGGAGTACTTGTGGACAACCACCTAGGTAACAGTGCTCAAAGTCAAGCAGCAGCTGCAAAGGCAAATAAAATATTAGCATGTATTAGGAAGGGTATAGAAGCGAGGGAAACCAATATAATTCTGCCCCTATACAAATCGCTAGTACGCCCTCCTTTGGAATATGGAGTACAATTTTGGGCACCACTTCATAAAAAGGACATTTTAGAGATGGAAAAAGTACAGAGAAAAAGAGAAGGGCAACAAAACTAATAAGGGGAATGGAAGGGCTAAGTTATGAAGAAAGACTAACCAAATTAAACTTATTTTCTCTAGAAAAAAGGCGTCTAAGAGGAGATATGATTACCTTATATAAATACATCCAGGGTCAGTATAAAGATTTGTCAAGTGAACTTTTTGTACCAAGAGGTTTTCAACTGACAAGAGGACATCCCTTGAGGTTAGAAGTAAAAAGATTCCACCTCAAAGAAAGAAAAGGGTTCGTCACCGTAAAGATGAAGTGGAATTCTCTAACAAAGGAGGTGGTGACAGCGGATTTGATAGCTAACTTTAAAAAGGTATTGGATATATATTAAATAAAAAGGGGGGGTAATCCCTAGAGAGGGAGTATTGATCCAGGGAGGAATCTGATCGCCAGTCTCTGAGGTTCTGGAACAAATTTTCTTTACCTTTTAAGATAATTGACCAGATTCACTGTTTTTTTGTTTTTGTTTGCCTTCCTCTGGATCAATTAACCATGAATCTGCATATTGTAGATCAGAGGAGATCTAAAAAGGTTGAACTTGCTGGACTAAAATTACTATAACTACGTAACACTATGTGCTTTTTACAAAACAAAAAAAACCTTTAGCCAGTAGTATTTTTATGTGACTGTAGAATTTCGTTTAAAACACAATATACTATATGCTTGTTGTTGGTGTACAATAGCTTTTTTAAGGTAAAGATTAAGGACTGCATAAAGAGATTTATAAAGATCTTTATGAAGAGATTGTTACCATTTACAGTAATAAATCAATTGCCATTGTGTTGATAAATATATGAATAATCTGGAAATGCCACTGTTTATATATATATATTGTAACGCGCCAACATATTCCGTAGCGCTATACATAAGTTAAGTTACAGGCAATGACAAGTTAAAGATTGACACATTGCAAAGAATGGAGGGCCCTATCTTTGAGCTTGGAATCCGGTGTCCATAGCGCTTTCCCTAAAGCACCGCGCAGGATTGACTAGCAGACTTACAATCTGAAGGTTGACGTTTGTATGTGGTACAGTAGGGAGAGAGAAGTGCTGAGCATGTTAGGGTGGAAGGTTATAGTCTTCTTTAAAGAGGTGCGTTTTTATTGATGTTTTGAAGGATTTAAGGCAGGAGGATAGTCTGGTGAAGCGAGGCAAGGAGTTCCAGAGAATAGGGGCAGCGCAAGAAAAGTCCTGGAGGCGGAAGTGAGAGGAGGTGACGAGTGGTAGAAAGAAGAAGGTCGTTAGCAGAACGAAGAGGGCGTGTGGGGGAGTATTTGGAGATGAGAGCAGAGATGTATGGGGGTGCGCTGTTGTTGAGGGCTTTATAAGTAAGGGTCAAGATTTTAAACTTTATTCTGGAGGCTAAGGGAAGCCAGTGAAGTGATTGACAAAGAGGAGCTGCCGACACTGAACAATGTGTACTGAAGATGAGTCTTTCTGGGCAGATCCTCTTGGACACCTATAGCCTTATTAAATTGTGATTCAGCAAATTTAAAAGGGCTCTATTTAAGCTCATAGCATATTTTTTTACAGAGGTTTTTAGTTAGTGAAGCCCTTGCTTTTTGGATAGAAGTTCATTAACTAAAAATTTCTGTAGAAAAATTTGCTCTGTGCTTACATAGAGTCCTTTTTTAAATTTGCTGAATCACAATTTAATAAGGCTGTTAGTGGGAGATGGAGTGAAGCAGATCTGCTGGAAGCTACAATACTAATTTCAAGTGTAGGTTTTAAAAGTAACATGTATTTTTCCCTCAAATACTGACTTTATTGCTAATCACTAAGGCCCTCATTCAATTGCAATTTGGCCAATTGAATAGGGCTCTAAATAAGCACATAACATATATTTTTAAAGGAGTTTTTAGTTAGTAAACATCTATCCAAAAGCAAGGTTTTCACTAACTAAAAACTTATTTAAAAAAATGATGCTATGTGCTTATTTAGAACCCTATTCAATTGTCCAAACTGAATTGAATGAGGCCCAAAGTAAATAAACAAATTAAACACTAATGTATGACCATTTAGATTGACTCTTTTTAAGCAGTGGTGAATAAATGGTGGTAAATAAATTACTTGAAACTTAATGGAAGCCTTAGGTCCAAAGCTAAAGCAGCCAATGGAACAGATTAGCGTTTTTACCTGTTCAGTAGTAAGGATCAGTTTAACATTTTTTTTCAATGTATTGCAAAAGGAATACCGGTAATCCTAAATCTACTGTAAAATAGCTGATTGTACTATATTCTTGTAGCTGAATCTCTTCTCATCTTTTCCAACCTGTCCCCTTACACTCTGCCCACAAAGCTGTGCAGCAGTGAGACAGCTGCAGGTTAATGTGATCTTTTCCTCAGTTTGGAAAGAATCTGAGGAGTTCCAGACAAAAGATGATTGGAAATGCAGCTGTATTTTCATATAAAAGATAATTTTTTGAATTCTAGTAATCCAAAAAGTTACAGGACAATAACAGTATCTAGTGATGTCGCGAACCTAAAATTTTCGGTTCGCGAACCGCGAACGCGAACCTCCTCAAATGTTCGCGAACCGGCGAACATCGGCAAACCGCCATAGACTTCAATGGGCAGGCAAATTTTAAAACCCACAGGGACTCTTTCTGGCCACAATAGTGATGGGAAAGTTGTTTCAAGGGGTCTAACAACTGGACTGTGGCATGCCGGAGGGGGATCCATGGCAAAACTCCCACTGAAAATTACATAGTTGATACAGAGTCTGGTTTTAAGCCATAAAGGGCATAAATTACCTAACATTCCTAAATTGTTTGGAATAACGTGCTTTAAAACATCAGGTATGATGTTGTATCGATCAGGTAGTGTAAGGGTTACACCTTACATGACTGGGGGTCTATAGGTGACATTAGTACTGACCTTTATCTGACTGGGTGTCTATAGAGTGACATTAGTACTGACCTTTATATGACTGGGGGTCTATAGGTGACATTAGTACTGACCTTTATCTGACCGGGTGTCTATAGAGGGACATTAGTACTGACCTTTATATGACTGGGGGTCTATAGAGGGACTTTAGTACTGACCTTTATCTGACTGGGTGTCTATAGGTGACATTAGTACTGACCTTTATCTGACTGGGGGTCTATAGAGGGACATTAGTACTGACCTTTATCTGACTGGGTGTCTATAGAGTGACATTAGTACTGACCTTTATATGACTGGGGGTCTATAGGTGACATTAGTACTGACCTTTATCTGACTGGGTGTCTATAGAGGGACATTAGTACTGACCTTTATATGACTGGGGGTCTATAGGTGACATTAGTACTGACCTTTATCTGACTGGGGGTCTATAGAGGGACATTAGTACTGACCTTTATCTGACTGGGGGTCTATAGAGGGACATTAGTACTGACCTTTATCTGTCTGGGGGTCTATAGGTGACATTAGTCCTGACCTCCTGCTGCAGTATTATTACTCCCAGTACTCCCAGGCTTGCTACTATTAGATATAATAACCTCAGTTTCGTTTCCTTATCTGTTGGTAACATCAAAATATGATTATTAAATATTTCATATTTGTTTGTTTGTTTTTTTCTCCCAAAGTGAACCCCTTTGTGTGTGTCCCACAGATGTGGCGTTTCCGCTCAGCGTATGTTGGATTTGCACCGCTCAAAAAGTATGAAAAGAGATCCCCCCCCCCCCTTGAAGCCCATTAATGACATCATCAGTAAATTGTATGTAACAGATTCCAGTGTTTAGGGTTTATGACCCAATACTGCGATCATATCACTTATGACAAAAATCCGTATTTGTCGTATTATTCAGATGCGCGTGCATCTTTGTGTTACATTTCCTGATACTTTTATTATCTTGATCTTTATATATTTACTGGCGACTTGCCCATCAAAAAATGGCGGCAATAAGATTGTAAGGCAGGTAATGGTTTGGACGAGACTTTCATTTTGTTAGCGGTCGGAGATCCTTCGGCGCTCATTGCGAGGCTGTTGGTTGTATTTTTTTTCTGATAGGCGCTTTTGCTGTTATTCTTTGGTCGGCGGTGATGTGTTTTTTGCGCTTATTGCAAGGCTTTGTGTGCTATGAGCAGCGTTGGCGCTCGTTGTGAGACGCGCAGTGAATGGCTTTTATGTTTAATGTGATAATGTTTTTTTTGTGTATATGTATTTTTGTATGCTAATGAAATAATTACTAAATGAATATACTTTACCTATTTGTAAGTAATATATGCAGGAAGCATTGTGCTGAAGAGCTGACAATCTGTTTTCATGTTCCTGCAGCATACAATGTAGGTTTTCAGTGCTGTGGAGCTGCTGTGTAAGTGTCAGCAATGTGTGCAGTGTGTAGTGTAAATAGGCTGCGTGCGCGAGGGGAAGCCGTTAGGGTAGCTGGGTACTTCGGCATTGTGTAAGTTAGTGTTGTAAAATGGCGGGGAATGTGTATGTGGTACGCGGGTGTGGATGATTTAGCGTCCTTGTTAATAGTGTATCTTTACCTCGTACGGCTTTTTAGGAAAATCCGTATGTGTTTTGCGTGTTTAGGGTCCTGTAGCCTCGTTTTCTTTTTTTCAAGGGCCATTTTTTCTCTCACTTAGGTGATTTTCGGGTGTCTAAACTCATGAATTTGGACTTAAATGGAGGTGTAACTTCACTTGCAGAGGTCCTCGGTGCCCGCCTTGCTGTTGGTAAGCTTTTTATGTGTTTGTTGTGTGTATTTATTGTGTTTTTAATGTTTTTAAGTGCGTGCGGTTCGGGCGTTAAGGTCGTATTTTTGTGAGCTCGTAATGTTTTTTTTTCTAAGTCCCGTATTTTTGGATGGTAAGTCCGTAAATTTGATGGTGCTCATTGCAGCCGACGTGGGAGCCTTCGGCGCTCCTTGCCAGCAACTCTGGCCCTCGCTTCGCAAGCCCGCAGCGTTAGCAACAACCCGCCTGCTCACAACTATATATGTGATATCTGTAACGTCTTCCCCAGTTGGCACTTGTAAATCGGCTAAGCGACAAAAAAAATGGCGTCCGGAAAAAATGAAAACGAGGCTACACGACCCCAAACCGCGCAAAACATCGCCAGCCATGTACGACTTTTACCTAGGAACAGACGAGGTACAAAATACACTATTATAAATAATGGAAACTGCTGGCGAGCCGCATAACACATACACAATCGCCGCCATTTTACAACACTAACTTGCAACTAATAACATTACAAATCTAAAATGGCGCGTTACACGACTATTAAAGCGGTTTCCCCTCGTGCACTGCGCACATTGCTGACACTTACACCTCGGGTCACCAACAGTCCAAATGTACACTGTAAGCTGCAGGAAAATCAAAACTGATTGTTAGCTCTTCAGGTTATTGATCACTGGATATATTAATTACAAATAGGTAAAGTATTTTAGTAATTAATTAATTCATTATTATAAAAAAAATATATATATATAAAAAAATACGCTTAATAGCATATTTTACACTGCGGTTACTTTACATACATTAACGCTTCGCACTTCCTAATACATTTGTTCATTCACAATAGTTATTATCGTGCATTCATTTAATAAGTATTAATTAGTAATGGAAAATAAAAATGTAGACTTTACACTACACTAAAATGTTTTACTTTTTACTCTGCAGTTATATATCTGGATTACTGCTCATTGGCTGCCAGCGATAGCACTCTCAAAGCAGTTACAAATCTAAATCACTTTATTATGCTCTGAGACCTGAATACATTTTTTAATTTACACTGCACACAAAAAATTATATATTTAACACTGTACTTATATATCTGTCTTTGCGATGAGCGCCGAAGATTGATCGTTGCAAAGCACGAAACATGAAGGACACGAGGGAAGAGACTCACAATGAGCGCTGAAGGTCCTCAGAGTTCAAAAAGCATCACATTGTGTGGCAAACAGCATTGCCATGGCTTCAAACTTTATTGCCCCATCATTTGTGCCAGGCAAGTCGCTAGTGATATAATATAATGCAATACAATATTATACAGTACACATGGGTGTTGGAACTGGGGGGGGGGGGGGTAAGGGGTAACCCCCCCTCCCAGATTTCTTATTGTATGTATGTATGTATGTATGTATGCGTATAGAAGCTAACAGGGGAGGAGAGAGGGGGAGGAAACACAGGGGAGAGGAAGACACAGGAGAGGGGAGAGGGGGAGGAAGACACAGTGGAGAGGGGGAGGAAGACACAGTGGAGAGGGAGAGGAAGACACAGGGCAGAGGGGGGAAGAGAAACAGGGTAAGGGAGAGGTGAGGGGAAGGGACACATGGGAGGGGGGAGAGACACAGGAGAGAGTGGGGGGTAGAGACACAGGGGAGAGGGGGGAAGAGACTAATGGGAGGGAGTGGTGAGGAGACACCGGAGAGAGAGAAAAGGGGGTAAAGACACAGAGGAAGGGGGAAGAAACACAGGGGAAGGTGGAGGGGGTAGAGACACAGGGGAGAGGGGGTAGAGTCACAGGGGAGAAGGGGGAAGAGACACAGATGAGGGGGGAGAGACACAGGGGAGGGGGGAAAGAAACAAGGGAAGGGAGAGGGGGGTAGAGACACAGGGGAGGGGGGAGTGACACAGGGAAGAGGGAAGGGGGAAAAGACACAGGAGAGGGAGGAAAGAAACACTGGGGAAGGGAGAGTGGGTAGAGACACAGGCAAGGGTGGGAGAGACACAGGGGAGAGGGGGGGAGAGAGACACATGGGAGGGAGTGGGGGGGAGACACAGGGGAGAGGGGGGAGAGAGACACATGGGAGGGAGTGGGGGGGGAAACACAGTGCAGGTCTTCTGCTTTATTATTATTCTTATTATTATTACTATATAATGTGTAATACGGACCACTTTGGCAATGAGCGCCGCAGGTGCTCACTGCAGGCGAGCCTCGCGTAGCGAGGCGAGACGTTAATACGGACCACTTTGGCAATGAGCGCCGTAGGCCTCTATGTATCATTCCTGGCTTATTCAGATATATGGAGGATGAATCCGTGGACGTACCTGAATCCCACAAGAGAGTGGTCGCCATGTTCATGTGGTGTTTATTATGACACTAGCGACTTGCCCTTCAAAAAATTACGCCAATGTTATTGTAACTGAGCTAATGTTGTTTTGTGTGTAATAGTAAACATGTAATACATTAATAAATGAATAGACTTTACCTATTTGGAAGCATTGTGTTGAAGAGCTGTGACCCTTGTTTGCACACAGACCTACAGCACCAAGCACACTGACAGTACACACAGACCCATAGCACCAAGTACACTGGCAGTGCACACAGACCTAAAGCACCAAGCACACTGACAGTACACCCAGACCCATAGCACCAAGTACACTGGCAGTGCACACAGACCTATAGCACCAAGCACACTGACAGTACACATTGACCCACAGCACCAAGTACACTGATAGTACACACATATATACAGCACCAAGAACACTGACAGTACACACAGACCTACAGCACCAAGTACACTGACAGTACACACAAACCTACAGCACCAAGCACACTGACAGTACACACAGACCTACAGCACCAAGCACACTGACAGTACACACAGACCCATAGCACCAAGTACACTGGCAGTGCACACAGACCTACAGCATCAAGCACACTGACAGTACACACAGACTCACAGCACCAAGCACACTGACAGTACACACAGGCGCTCATTGCAGGCGAGCCTCGCATAGCGAGGCGAGCCGTTAATATGGACCACTTTTTTATGGAGCAAACTGCTCCATATGTATATTAATAACTATACAACTTTCCAAACATACACATCTCATTGCAATACGCTAGTAATAATAATAATGCACAAGAGTCCTTCAGCACTGCACTGGACACTGAATAAACTTGCCTAGCTATGGTTTTCCCTATTGAATTAGTATCACCTACACTGTCCCTCCTCTCAGTAAGACTGCAAGGTACTTATGATTCCAAAATGGCTGCTGTCCATGAGGTAGAAGGGTGTAGAAGGGAGTGTATGCTGCTGATTGGCTGGAATGTGTCTGCTGACTGTGACATGCAGGGTCAAAGTTTGCTCAATGATAAAGTATTGGGGGCGGGTCGAATGTCGCATATGTTCGCAGTTCGTCGCGAACGCGAACATGCTATGTTCGCCGAAAAAAGTCCGCCGGCGAACTATTCGCGACATCTCTAACAGTATCCTTTTATAGGGTGAACTACCTTTAATAGGAGGTGTTAGATATAGAAATCTAAGCTCAAAAATGATAAACTGACTATACCTAAGGAAGGGTATGTGCTTTTTAAATAGATATTACTTTATTATTACTAGACCTACATATTTTTTTTGAAGTTGAAGGAAATCACAAGGCATGTCACAATTGGAAGACATCTAAGAAGGTTGGGTACCCTTTCAAAATTGTACTTGCACTTTCACATGGCATAAAGGGAAAGTTTCACCTAATCACAATTTGTTCTTATATCAAAGAGGTTACTGCACAATGAATTGAGAGGGAAAGGGTGTGGTGTCAATTTCAATCTTATTCTATTATCAAGCAAAGACTCTGGACTTCTCTCTGTCTCATTCTCCCACACCCCTCCCTCCACTGATATCTACAAATACATACCACCATCATCCAACGCTCAGGATGTGATGTAACAAAATAAAACCATCTTCAAAAATTTAGATTTCCCCCAAAAATTGTTATGTCCATGGCTTACACAGCTGCTAAAAAATGTTAGTTTGGTACGTACTTTGCAAGCAAACTTCTTTTTCCTTGAAAGATGTGAGCTGCTGAAGAAAACAAACAGCTTTGCAGTTTTAAGGGGTTCTGAACCAATCCTCTCAGCATTCAAAGTGTCAGTGACAAACATGAAACTTAAAATGGCAACTTCCTCTGACAAGATAGACCAAGTTTCATACATTTTACATAGATAGTTAATCTTCTCTAAGAGCGATCATTGATTAGAAGAAACTTAAGCTTAGGTGGAACATAAACATTATCAGTATTTCTGTACATTTCACATATGAAGTGGGGAAAATGCTCATTTAGCTAATTTAACTACTTATTTTGCTATTCGATTGGCGTATTTTTACGTGCTCCGATTGGCTTACGGGCTCCGGGCTCCGATTCACTGCGATGGTTCACATTGCAAGTTAATGCCCCTGCGGGCTCGGACAGTTGAATAGCACCATAAATTGTGGACGCTGCGGGCCCGCATACTTACGGCCTACTTGCAGGCTTGCAATTGAATGCGTAGTAACGTTTATCAGGCATGTTTTACTTTCAGGATGCCATTGCTATCTTTGATTAGGTTGTATGTAATCCACTTAAATGAGATAACAATGAGATTAAACAACCTTTGAAGTGATGTAGCTCTTTAAAGAACTATCATTGATAATTAGCAAAATATTTGTAGAAAAGATACAATGTAAAAGAAGACTTTATAGGACCATTGTAATGTTTTGGAAAAAAAAAACATTACAGTTGTGATTTCCGTAATTTTAATATGTAATTTAATCCCTGACCTGAGTAATAGGTTTGTATCTGAGTAGTTGAAGATGGGTTCGGACTGAAGCTTTGCCATCAATCTATACTTCTAATAAAAACCGTGGCCAGTAAAAGAGAAATATGAAAATGGTGTAAAGAGGACTGAGGAAATAATCCTCGATTCCTGATAGTGGACTCACTTACTGCCAAACTCCGGCATGTGGCATCATGATGTAGAGATGCCACACAATGACTGGCGGTCTAATGTGTGCGTTTCGACAAAAGCTTAGACGGAGGCCTGGATACCCTGGATACTATACTATGTGTTAAGCGGCAATAACTTTTTTGTGGACTGGAACTGGTCCGTGGACCAATGGTTGAAAATCCCTGGTTTAGTGCATACTGCTGACAGCTTTGCTGTTTACGAGCAGTATTCTCTCCAGAAATGTGACCAACTGGGTGGGATGAAGGAGTAGACTGGTGAGTATATAGTTCTACAATGGGTGTTATTTGCTTCTTAAGCAGGGCGCCGCTTCAAATCAAGTGGATGGAGCGCCCGCCTAAAACATTATACTGTACCTGATACATTCCAATTTTCCCAAATGGTCATGGTTTCTGTATATACTTAATGGTAGGGGTGTGTTTTATTATCGGTTTATGAGTAGGCTGCTATGTTTTAGTGTTTTCACTTTGGTGAGTGTTTTAATTGGTTAATTAACTTTAGGCATCTATTGTGCTTAAGTTCATTTATTGGCAGTTATTGTGCTTAATGGTCATTTTATTGGGACCTTTAACAATGTTGGGTTAACAGTGATTTTTAACAAGCCAAACTGGATTGAGTCTTAGTAGCAGAGTTTTTACAGTTAGAAGATCCTTAGCAGCTTTATAGCCATGACACAAGTCAAAAGACTGTTCTTGTATATCCTTAACCAGATTCCCTGCTCTACAAAAAGTACAAAAGTTACATTTCTTCATATATGGAGGGCATAGTTTACTAATACCTTGATATTTTTCACATTTGCCTCTTATGTTACTCCCATTGTAATTTAAATGTATTAATATTTTTTTAAACAACCTTCATAGTAGATTTGATGGGGTTTAACCTATGAGTGGTTTCAAAAAGAAGGAAATAATAGATAAACTGATGCTTTAAATACTACCAGTAGTAGTTTTGACCAAAAAAGGACTTGGCTGTATAACTACCTTAGTCACAATTATAGTTGTATCATTGAAGAACTAGCCTGAAGAGTAAATCGGCTCCATTCAAACTGATGCAGAACAAAGTTAAGATGTGGCTGCCTCTTGTACGTTACCTTGTTCAAAATGGCTGAATCTCAGAAGCAGACAACATGAGACAGAAAAGGTAGATAGCCAGTCTCTGGCATCGAAAAGGCACAGTGTCAATGGAAAAACATGATACAGTATTGGAAAAAGAGGGGTATAGTTCATATCCTAAAAGATTAAATCAATCATATTTTTTGTTATTGCTAATATTATAAAATATAGAGCAAGTAAAACAAATAAAGAGCTTTGCATGAATATTAATGGACATTTTGCAATTTCACAACCTGGAATTAAAATTGATTTAAATTGGATTTCATATAATTGACCTACATAAAATAATCTGTAATGCTTTGCTGTGAACGCACTAAAGAAACTCTGGCAAAATACATCCCCTTCAGAAGGCACATAATTAATGTGCAATTTAAGTGTTTACCAGTTTGTTTTGTAACTTAGTGCAACCTTTTATTACTCCTTTTATCTGTTTAACAATTAAATAAAAGGAGTAATAGATTATTTAGTGTATTGTTGAAAACTCATTGTGAAATAAGTCTCAAACAGGTGATTTAAAAATAGTACAGAAAAGGTACATTTACAAACAAATAAGATGATATGAAAGAAAGATACTGAACAACAGAGGTCCCTGATATCAAGATAGTCTAACTGCTAAAATAAACACTTGTTATACACTTATTAAAGTTTATAAATGCACTCAACAGGGGTAAAGAATAACTATAACGTCATTCAAGAAAGGCTTTGAATAAGTAAGTTCTCTTATATGACAGGTTTTAATGATATAAAATGCTTTTTGTTTTAGAAATAAAATTAATAAAAGTTAAGTTTTATTGTGAAGATGTAACTTTTTTTTTTTTTTGTCCCAGTAGAAAAGAGATTTCCTGCTCTGGACTCCTGGAGAGTGGAATTAGAAATCAAGTGTCACTCAAAATAAATGGATAAATACACTCATTTCTAGAAGGTCTCACAGTTTGTTAGAGAGCATAAATGAAGACAAAGGAGTTACCAAACAATTCCAGGATAAAGTTCTGGAGAAGCACCAGCCAATGTTGGGTTATTAAAAAATATCTAAAACATTGGTTATCCATTTAAGCACCTTTTTGAATCCAAAATTTAAAAATGGAAAAAAATACGGGACAGAGAAGGCTATCCACGAAAGCCTGGACAAGGAGGGCATTAGTCGGACAAGCAACCATGAGACTCGTAGTAACTCTGAAGGAGTTGTATTAATCCACTTCTAAGATGGAAGAAATAGTCCATTGGAGAACTATAACCAAAATGTTCCACAAAGCTTTATGGCAATGTAACAAGAAGAAAACCATTCCTGAAAACCTGCACCAAATCTCTTCCATATCCATTTAATATATTCAGTTTTGCCTTAATGATGACAGACATTTTGTCTTTGTAAAAGGATTAGGAACCTGGGAGGTTTGGGAGAAACAATGGAAATTCTGTATTCACTTCTGCTACAAAGGGTCCTATTCAAATAGCCCCTTGACAATAGTAGTCGATTGCATAAATGCTAATGTTGTTTTTATGTTTACGAACTTCGCAAGCATGTGACCACTACAGTGGGAGAAACGTAAAAAAAAAATCAGATATGGAAAGTCATACCGGCAAACTATGCAGCAGTGCTTAATATTTAAGCAGCATTAAATAACAAAATTGCATACAAAAAATCGCATCAAAATGTAGTAGTTTTGGGCACCACAAAATGTACTGCATAACTTCAGATGGCATCCAGATTAACAATGGGAATGTACAGATTGACATATTTTCTCTAGAGCAATATGTGTTGCAAGGAGGTTTGAATACCAAATTCTCTATTGTAATTTAATTTTTTGGGGGGTAAAATGATCTGATAAGATTTAACATTAGGGGGATCACAGTTAGATTCGGTGCTTCGACATATGTTAAGCCTTCCAGTTAGGAGGTGCTCCATTGTTTGTCATAGGATACTCCTTTTCCCTTTTCTCCTTTTGTCCTCCCTTTCTGACTGCATAATTATTACATACTAGCGACTTGCCCGTCAAAAAAAAAACGGTTAATAAAATTGTAAGGCTGGGAATGCTGTTTGATACACAAACCGTTTTTATACTGTGAGGACCTTCGGCGCTCATTGCAAAGCTTGCGCTGAGCACCTTTGGCGCTCATCGCATGCCTTGCAATGAGCCCTGAAGGCGCTCATTGCGAGCCTCTCCTGTCGTGTAATTTTGGTCCTCTGAGCACCTTCATGAGTCATGATAAAGCTATATATATATATATATATATATTTCTATGTATATGTAGTTAAGTAATAATGATTTATTTAATAAATTAATATTCTTTAATTATTTCTAATTAATTTATGCAGCGAGCAATAGGCTGAAGAGCTAACAATCTGTTTTTTTTCCATCTGCATAGAATATACATTTTGAGTGTTAGTGCCCTGCTTATAAAGTGTAATGAGTGTTCCAAGTGTGCATTACAAATAGGCTGCGTACGCGAGGTAAAGCCGTTGGTTTATTGTGTCGAGCAGCATTGTATAGTCGGAATGTTATTAATGTGTTACGCGGCTCGTGAGCAGTTCCCGTCTTTTGTAATAGTGTATTTTGTATGTCGTAGTTAGATGTGTAAAGTGCTACTCGTTTTTTTTTAACTTTTTTTTTTTTTAACTTTCACCTTATATTTCATCAAATGCGTTGTTTTAGGCGGGAAATCCGATGTTGCGCGAGACAAACACCGTAAATCTGTGTTAATGCGTAAATCTGTTATTGCGTTTCGTAAAATGTACTCGCTACTGTCTTTTTTTACTCAGCGTGCGGTTATTGCGCATCCTTTGTCTCGTTGTTTTTCGAGCACATACGTCTGTGGCTGTGTTTTACGCACTTCGTAGTAGTATAGCCTCATTTTCATTTTTTTGGGCGGCCATTTTTTTCTCGCTTAGCCGAATTTTCGATCTTTGTAACTCGTCTAAATCGCTGTAAATTGGAGTTCCAACTCACTCCCAGACGTCCTGCCTGGTTCCCCATGCTGTAAGTGACCTTTTTTTTTATTTTTTAGTGTATATTTAGTGTTTTTTTAATTGTTTTGGTTCCGCCGCTTATCTCGTAATTTTTTTCATCTTGTGTTTTTTTTTCTAAGTCCTGTGTCTTGTGTAAAAAAGTGCTACGGTTTAACGGCTCGCCTCGCTACGCAAGGCTCGCCTGCAATGAGCGCCTGCGCCGCTCATTGCCAAAGTGCTACGGTTTAACGTAACGGCTCTCCTCGCTACGCGAGTCTCGCCTGCAATGAGCGCCTGCGGCGCTCATTGCCAAAGTGCTACGGTTTAACGGCTCGCCTCGCTGTGCGAGGCTCGCCAGGCGATGAGCGCCTGTGGCGCTCATCGCGAAGTCGTACCCTCAGCAAAGTGGTACGGTTTAACGTAACTGCTCTCCTCGCTACGCGAGTCTCGCCTGCAATGAGCGCCTGCGGCGCTCATTGCCAAAGTGCTACGGTTTAACGGCTCGCCTCGCTTTGCGAGGCTCGCCGGGCGATGAGCGCCTGTGGCGCTCATCGCTAAATCGTATGCACCACGCAACACAGCGTGACGACGAATCGTAGTTGGACAATATAATATGTGATATATATATATATATATATATATATATATATATATATATATATATATATATATATATATAATTTTTATTATTTTTTTTTTAGCTGATTTAGTTTCTGTTTTCTTTTAAAACTGACATTAAATATATGCCAGTTGATTTCATATCTAACACAAGTCTAGAAGCAATTATCTTGAGCCTGAACAAGTATTGCTACTGCTTTGGTTTTGGTATGCCATCTAGTGGTGCTTTTAGGTATTTATTAAATCATGTAATCTGCTGGGGTAAGCTGCATGCTTTTCCGGTTTACCTTTTTGGAACAATTAACTCCTTTCCTTATATCTGTGTTTCATTAAAGGACCAATGTCGTTTAAGAGCTTTTCATGTAAAATCTATATTTTAGTTCACCATCAATTAACATTAAAACTAGATGTGCAAACAATAGCAAAGCAAAGCTTTAGCCGAAAGTTTAATTTTAAAACACAGTTTACCTTATTAATTGTGCTGCTGTACTTCCCCACCTCTAGTATTGTGCTAAAAGAAAGTAATTGTTTCAACTTAGATAACATTTATTAAGTAGGGTGAGTGTCCTGGAGCGTGCTGTGTAGGATAGGGAGACTACAGTTACAATACTATAACCCCCTGCATATCCAAAGTGATCATTCTGCAGGTTACCCACCCTGCTTAATTAATGTTATTTCAGTTTTAATGTTTACTTTCTTTTCTGGCTACAGCTTAAATAGTTTTAAGTAAAGTTCTACAAAACAGAAATATCTTTTTTTCCATTTTATTTTTCAAAATTGTATACAAAAAATAATTCATTGCTACACATTAAAATTTAAACTTAAATAACATGGACATCAAAGGGACATGGAAGGTTTCTGGATTTCACTATAATCACATATTCTAATTGTAAAACTGCGATTCGTCCTCACGCTTTGCAACAAATCGCAGTTTGACAACGATCGGATCGCTCGTCAGCAGGGCATGCGCAAAGCCCTGCGTCAGCCACGCATGCGCAAAGCGCGGCGTTAGGGAGTTAGAGACATGGGAGGGGGGGGGGGGGGAAGAGACACGGGAAGTGGAAAGAGACACGGGAGAGAGAGGGATGGGGAAGAGACACAGGGGAGGTGGAAAGAGACACAGGGGAGGTAGAGGTGGGGAAGAGACACAGGAGGGAAAGAGACACAGGGAAGTGGGAGGAGGGGGGAAGAGACACAGGGAAGTGGGAGGAGGGGGGAAGAGACACAGGGGAGTGAGAGGAGGGGGGAAGAGACACAGGGGAGTGAGAGGAGGGGAACAGGCAAAGGGGATTGAGAGGAGGTGGGGGAAGAGACGCAGGGGAGTGAGAGGAGGTGGGGGAAGAGACGCAGGGGAGTGAGAGGAGGTGGGGGAAGAGACGCAGGGGAGTGAGAGGAGGTGGGGGAAGAGACGCAGGGGAGTGAGAGGAGGTGGGGGAAGAGACGCAGGGGAGTGAGAGGAGGTGGGGGAAGAGACGCAGGGAAGTGATGGGGGAGGGGGAGGAGACGCAGGGGAGTGAGAGGAGGGGGGGAAGAGACGCAGGGGAGTGAGAGGGGGGGGGGAAGAGACGCAGGGGAGTGAAAGGAGGTGGGGGAAGAGACGCAGGGGAGTGAGAGGAGGTGGGGGAAGAGACGCAGGGGAGTGAGAGGAGGTGGGGGAAGAGACGCAGGGGAGTGAGAGGAGGTGGGGGAAGAAACGCAGGGGAGTGATGAGGGGGAGGAGACGCAGGGGAGTGAGAGGAGGTGGGGGAAGAAACGCAGGGGAGTGATGAGGGGGAGGAGACGCAGGGGAGTGAGAGGAGGTGGGGGAAGAGACGCAGGGGAGTGAGAGGAGGTGGGGGAAGAGACGCAGGGGAGTGAGAGGAGGTGGGGGAAGAGACGCAGGGGAGTGAGAGGAGGTGGGGGAAGAGACGCAGGGGAGTGAGAGGAGGTGGGGGAAGAGACGCAGGGAAGTGATGGGGGAGGGGGAGGAGAGACGCAGGGGAGTGAGAGGAGGGGGGGGGAGAGACGCAGGGGAGTGAGAGGTATTTTCGGGATTAAGAGGTAGGAAAGGGAAGGGGAGAGGATGGGAGGAGAAGAAGGGGAGAGGTGAGGAGGAGAGAGAGGTGGCCACGGGGAGTGTTGGAGAGGGGTGGAGGAGGAGGCGATGGAGGAGGAGGGTGAGAGTGTGGGAGAGGAGGCGTTGGGGGGGAAAAATGTAGAGGGGGAGTTGGGTGGGCAGGTGCCCATATTGATAGGCACATCATCCTCCGGGTCACTGGGGAAGGGGCCTGATCCCAGGGAGGGTGGTAGCAGGGATGAGTGACGGGCCTGAGGGACAGTTGAGGGAGGACAGGATCCCCACCCACAGTCGGAGGACCAGAGGCAGGGTGCAGGCACAGGGCCCCAAATTACACCAGGAAATGGTGGTACTCCTGCATGCCATCTGTGAGCAGCCCACTGTCCTTTCAGTGGGTAGGGAAGTTAGGCCTGGGCCTAGGGCCCAGGCATGGAAGGAGATAGTGGCCACCAGAGTAACAGCAGTAGGCACGGCGGAAAAGTGGTGGCCCTGGAGTGACTGTCACGTACAATGAGTGAGAGAGGGACCTCAAGGACCTACTGAGCCAGGTGCCCGTCGCTGGAGCTTCAGGCCTGGTGGCCCAGCCTCCACATCAGGTGAATATCACACACACTACACATGTGCAGGATGACCAACAAGGACACTGACATGTTAGCTCCATGGAATTTACAAGAGATAGATGGATCAGTCATGTGTCATTAAATGTGTGTGCCCACTGCAGCGTATGCAGTCACAGACCGCAGCCAGAATCAAGAGAGCATTAGGAGTCCAGATCCATCAAGATCAAGAACCCAACAAAGATCACAGCTAGCAAATGATAGCTACTCAGAGTTGCACTCAATGGGACGGTTACCTCACTATAGGTGAGATTCATTGTGTGAAAGAGCACGAGATTCTATGTTAAAGTGATCTATTCCTTTATTGTAATTTTAAATAAGAACAGTTAAACATATGCAGTCTAAGGTTTGTCTACAGACACAGTGATAATTATCAGCCTCTGCCTCAAGGAACGTTTCACATATTATGGTTTAACTGCTTACAGCCAGCAGTTAAACAATCCATTTACATGGAATCTTCTGTTCTATCCCACAATGAAGAGCACTGATATTGAGGTCAATAGCCCTGTAAGCGATTCATCCATGTTCAAGCCTAGATGTCAGATACTTAGGAAGTAACTTAAAAAAAATGTTTTCTTCATGATTAACACATATCCATTTATTTTCTCGTTTCTCTTTTTCAGCTTCACAGAGGTATGGGTCCATTGATGAGCCAGAGTTTGGGGCGTTGGCTCCATTGGAGCAGGAGGACACGGATCAAGCCCCTGCCCAGCAGGATCCGGCGCAGGGGGAGGAGGGCCCCGCACAAGCCTAGCAAGGAGGTGGAGGACTTCACCTGGGCAGTGGGGCCACTGGCAGGACCATAGGCCCCTTTATGGCCTTCGACTCCACTGCTCCTCCTCCCACAGCTGCAGCCATCACCAGGGCACACGTATTGAAGGGATGATAGGGGCATGCCCCCACCTTCTCCTCCCCCCTTCGGTTCTTTGGCCTGGCTCCCACCACCATGTCTACCCCCACCACCACCACCACCAGATTGGAGCCAGGCACTGGCCAGGCAACAGCCCCTTCCCACCGGGCCACCACCGCCACCTCCTCCACAACCAGCAATGGGCCCTGCAGCCAGACCTCCATCCCTACCATCACCAAGCCAGGCTGCTGAAAAGGAGATACTGGCAGTGTCGAGGCAGATCCTGAACTGTCTGCAAGGGATCCAGGCCAGTATCTCCTCTAATCACTGGGAGCATATGAGCAGCTTGGCCAGGCATATTATGGAGGAGAGGAGGCTCCATTTCATGTCTGAGTCATACCTTGCCGGGCTGTTCAATATGGGAGCGGGCCAGAGCGAGGTCCAGCAGGTGACAATAGATGCCGTTTGCTGCGCTCTGGTCCCCAGCCCAGTCTCATCCACCCTGGAGGCATCCCCTGCACACCAGCAGCCCGGCCCCTCCTCTCCTCTTCCCATGCCTTCACCATCCTCCTCCTTTTTCTTTTTGACCACTTCTTTTCAGATTTTTGTTTTGTAAACATGCTGTATGTGTTAAACTGGATTGGATTACACAGTCTAGAGGTTTTTGCATCTGTTTCATTGAGAAGATATAAACAAGTTGTAAGTGCTATGCACATTAATGGTTTCTTCAATTAAATGAAATGATTTGTGGTGATCCTTTTATTCATCAGATTCCGGTTACCACATGTAACCCTGGTAGGTGCTATGCATCATGATTATTATAGACTATGGCATTACCCCTTTATGTATCTAATGAGCCCTAGTTAGTATGCAATAGATTCATGCATATAATAATCATAAATGAGATATCATACAATACTATATATATACTAGCGTATTGCCCGTCAAAAAATGACTACAATGAGATGTGTATGTTTTTAAAGTTGTTTAGTTATTAATATACATATGGAATTGTAAGGTAGCTAATGTTGTTTTGTGTGTACTACTGAAATATAGAATTCAAATTAATAAATGAATATACGTATTTTTATGCATTGTGTTGAAGAGCTGGCAATCTGTGTTGATGTTGCTGCAGCATTAGTGGTGTGGAGGTGCTGTGTAAGCGTGATGAACGTGTGCAGTGTAATGGTGTGCGTGCTCGAGCCTAAACCGTTAACGTAGCTGTGTACTTCCACATTATCCTAAAATGGCGGTTAATATGTGGTATGCGTCTTGCGGGTGATCCGTCCGTCGTTTAATGGTGGGTAATGTGTGGTATGCGTTTTAGCGGATTATCGGTACGTGTTTTCCGTGGTTATAGTGCTGTAGCCTCGTTTTCGTTTTGTTCGTCCGCCATTTTTTCTGCGGCGCTCATTGCCAAAGTACTATGGTTTAACAGCTCGCCGGGCGATGATCGCCTGCGGCGCTCATCGCTAAGCCCGCTAAAATACTACGGTTTAACAGTAAATATGGTAAAACGGTAAAATGACGGTCAATAAAAATTAAATGTTGTGAAATTTGTTTGCCACACAAAATGACTCCGCTACATTTGTCCCTTTTTTTTTCTTAAAATAAATACACATTTTTTTTTTTTACTTTAATTTTTTTAACTTTCAACTTATATTTCATCAAATGCGTTGTTTTAGGCGTGAAATCCGATGTTGCGCGAGACAAAGGCGTTAAATCTGTATTAATGCGTAAATCTGTAATTGCGTTTCGTAAAATGTACTCGCTACTGTCTTTTTACTCATTGCGCGGTTAATCCGCA
This sequence comes from Discoglossus pictus, assembly GCA_027410445.1. NCBI lineage: Eukaryota > Metazoa > Chordata > Amphibia > Anura > Alytidae > Discoglossus > Discoglossus pictus. Next base: position 97,155,743 of record CM050166.1, on the reverse strand, counting down.
TCCTTTGTCTTGTTTTTTTTTTTTCAAGCACATACGTCTGTGGCTGTGTTTTACGCAGTTCGTAGTAGTATAGCCTAGTTTTCATTTTTTTCGGCGGCCATTTTTTTCTCGCTTAGCCGATTTTCGATCTTTGTAACTCGTCTAAATCGATGTAAATGGGAGTTCCAACTCACTCCCAGACGTCCTGCCTGGCTCCCCATGCTGTAAGTGACCTTATCTCGTAATTGTTTTAATCTCGTAATTTTTTTCATCTCATATTTTTTTTCTAAGTGCTACGGTTTAACGGCTCGCCTCGCTTTGCGAGGCTCGCCTGCAATGAGTGCCTGCGGCACTCATTGCAAAGTGTTACGGTTTAACGTAATGGCTCGCCTCGCTATGCGAGGCTCGCCTGCAATGAGCGCCTGCGCCGCTCATTGACAAAGTGCTACGATTTAACGGCTCGCCTCGCTGTGCGAGGCTCGCCGGGCGATGAGCGCCTGTGGCGCTCATCGCAAAGTCATACAATCGGCAAAGTGGAACGGTTTAACGGCTCGCCACGCTGTGCGCGGCTCGCCAGGCGATTAGCGCCTGTGGCGCTCATCGCAAAGTCGTACGCACTACGCAACACAGCGTGACGACGAATCGTAGTTGGACAATTATAATATGGGATATATATATATATATATATATATATATATATAATCACATATATAGTTGTGAGCATACGAGCTTGCTTAAGCCGTTGCTCACGCTTGCGAGGGCCGCAGTTGCTGGCATGGAGCGCCGAAGGCGCTCCATGCCAGCAACTGAGGCCTTCCTGGTCACCAACTGAATCCTGAATCACTGTATTTACCTGCTTGCGGGCTCGCATAGCGAGCCCGCGGCCCCTCGCATCGCGCTAATAAAGAACCGGAAGTGGGTGTACCAGAAAGTCCCAGAATGCTCAGCAGCACAAGCAGTAGCCACTCAGCACATTAGGGGGCGAGTCTAATATATAATATAGCTGTGTATGTAAATCTGTCTCTCACTCTGCAAAAACAAATGGAAAGATAGAACTGTTTTTTTATAGTTTATGTTTCACATTTAATGTATATATTTAAATATTGTGGTAGGGAGGATTATCTCTGAGGACCTGGACTTTTATCTGAAATCAATATTCTCTAGATGGCTTCTTATTTACATTATACTATATATATATATATATATATATATATATATATATATATATATATATATATATATATATATATATATATATATATATATATATATATATATAATATATAATATATATATATATATATATATATATATATATATATATAATTACACACACACACAGGCCCTCATTCAATTGCGATTTGGCCAATTGAATAGTGCTCTAAAAAAGCACATAACATATTTTTTTTAAATAAGTTTTTAGTTAGTAAACATCTATCCAAAAGGAAGGTTTTCACTAACTAAAAACTTATTTAAAAAAAATATGTTATGTGCTTATTTAGAGCCCTATTCAATTGGCCAAATCGCAATTGAATGAGGGCCTGTGTGTATATATATATATATATATATATATATATATATATATATATATATATAATTAGTTGTGAGCAGGCGAGCTTGCTCAAGCTGTTGCTCACGCTTGCGGGCTCGCGCAGCATGGGCCCTCATTGAATTGCAATTTGGCCAATTGAATAGGGCCCTAAATAAGCACATAACATATATTTTTTAAAGAAGTTTTTAGTTAGTAAGCATCTATCCAAAAGCAAGGTTTTCACTAACTAAATCTTCTTTAAAAAAACATATGCTATGGGCCAAATTGCAATTGAATGAGGGCCATGGAGCGCCATAGGCGCTCCTTGCCAGCAAATGGCCGCAGTTGCTGCGGCACTCCTTGCGAGCAACTGCGACCCTCACAAACTTTACGTTGTAACGCAAACAACACGACACTGCATTGCGACGTAAAGTTTGTGAGGGTCGCAGTTGCTAACAACATACGAGACACGTTACCACTCATTACGACCTCGCAAAAATCGCCCGCAACCCGTGAACAGGAAAAAATGAAAAACACAATAAATACACACAACACATACATAAAAAGCTTACCTACAGCAAGAGGGGGCATCCAGGACCTCAAAAAATTAAGTTACACCTTAATTTAACTCAAAATAAAAGAGTTTAAACACTCAAAAATTCTCTAAGCGACAGAAAAAATGGCCGCCGAACAAAACTAGGCTACAGCACTGTAAACACACAAAACACCACAAGAAATTCGCAAAACACCTACGGATATTCTGATACAGACGCATACCACATTTTAGAACAATGTGGAAGTACACAACTGCCAGCTCTTCAACACAATGCTTCAAAATACGTAATGTATATTCATTTATTAATGTATTATATATTTCATTATTATACACCAAACAGCATTAGCTACCTTACAATTTTATTGCCGTCATTTTTTGACGGGCAATTCTCTAGTATATATATAATGAAGGGATAATACACATGCAAAGTCCGCTTTGTGATAGTGTGGAGTATCAACATTCCCCTAAAGGGCTGATAACAATATGACAGGTGTTAATGGGGGAATGCTGATTGGCAGGACTTAGCGGGGTGGTCTGGCGCGCATCAGCGACATCGTCTCACTTTGCTGCCGGCCTTCGGATCGTTTTCACCTCCCGATTGAAGGTGGTTCAGGAAGGGGTTTCTAAGCTGTATTCTCTCTCCTATACTTTGTGTTTTGTGTAGTTGGTCTGTGTCTGTCTCTTGTCTGTTTGTGTGTGGGTATTCTTATCTTTTTTTTTTTCGTTTGGTGTGTCATCTGTTTTTCTCCCTGTGCTCCCTGTTGGCTGTCTGCCAGGCTGCTGCATTGTTGCAGTGTTGGCCCTTAGTGGGGTACTTTATTATAACTGGCATTTGTCTATATTATCTTAGTGCCTTATAGTGGGTCTGTTGTGGAGGGAAGTTCAGCCGATCTATGGCAGTCCATGCTCCAAGGGCAGCACGCAAGGACTCGCAAGGCTACCACGAGGGTATAGTCCCCTATCTTTTGCTTTGTCCACCAAGAGACTGAAGGCGGTGACTGGGCACCCGACTGTGCCAGACTATAGTGCCATTACACCCTCAGGTGACATTAGCAGGCAGGTAATCTTGACTTCAGCTGGTTGTCCCACCCTGACGAACCATGACCATGGGGGATTGGGTCTGGACCACTTAGACAACTTGATGGGTCCAGTGGTTGAGGAAAGGGACTCAAGTCAGGATGACGGCCAGGTGGTAAAGACCTCATCATGCTAGTTATGGTTCTTCTGGCCTTTCCAAGAGGTCCAGGTATCTCGTGAAGTGTAGAGAGAGCAAAGTGGCCTCCCCCTTTCGACAGTGGTAGAATCACCCAGTGGCTCTTCTCCTTTGGTAGGAGTGGGTCTTCAGGAGTCCGTCCCGTATCGGACAGGTTGCTTAGAACTACAGCAGTGTGCTTCTTGGATAACCTTGGGGCACACTTCCTGCTGGAAAAAAAGAACTCATAGGGAGTATGGTGGAGATTTTCTCACTCCTTCTCCTATCGTGTTTTGCTGACTCATCAGAAGTCATCTCAAAGGGTGATGGTGGGGAAAAGGTTGGTTCTTTTGGCAGATTCCTCATACCTTCGATAACTGGCTTCAGGCATTTTACATCATGTCTTGTGAAATCAGGGAAAAGTTCCCCGATCAGTGCTCCTCCCTCTTCATGTATTTGGAAGAGATCAGGAGTGCTTACCGCACATATGGTGGTATGGCAACAAAGTCAGCCATGGAATGGAGCGAGAAAGCTATTGCTTACTGGCTGAATGTCATGAGCCCAATGCGTCCTGCACCGCCCCTTTCGGAGTGGGGCTGACGGGAATAGATCTCTCGCCCCCGCGCCTGGTGCTGGGAGGAGGATCTGCTATGCTTACAATGAGGGGATTTGCAAATGGTCCCCTAATTGTCGCTTCCAACATGCCTGTTCCAGCCGTGGTGGTGAGCACCTAGTTGCCAGATGCAGCAAGCAGAAGGACGGTAACAGGTCAGGTGAACAGCCTGTCAAGGGGCAGGATGCCGGTCTTGCTAGCCGCAATGCTCCAGTGGCTAGAATGCTACAGTAGGGTGAGAGGCAAGGCAGCAGCCGCCTGAGCAGCTGGCCGGGGATTTCGGGATGGCTTTGTTATCCCGTGTGAGACCGGGTATACCTGCAGTCATCCCGAGAACTTAAAACCTGTGAGGGAATACCCTGACGTGGTAAGAGACAAAATAGCTAAAGAGGTTCAGCTGGGTATGATGTTGGGCCCTTTCTTGTCCCCCCTAGTCAGGAATTTGAGAGTTTACCCTTTGGGGGTGGTCCCTAAGAAGGAGCCGGGTAAGCTCTGGTTAATTCAACATCTCTGTTACCCAAAGGGAACTTCAGTGAACAATGGAATTGATAAGGGGTTATCATCGGTTTTGTGCACTTCTTTTGATGCTTCCACAAGGTCGGCTGGTCGGGGTGCATGGATGGCGAAGGTTGATGTTAAATGGGCCTTTTGCCTCCTGCCCGTCAACCCTAGCCGTCGCCATTTGTTGGGTGGTCGCTTCGAAGGCAAGTACTAAGTGGACCTCTTCAAAGTGTTTAGTTCGTTTTTGCAATGGGTCACTTAAAGGGTCTTTGTTTTTTCTGGTGTGATACACTACCTGGACGATTTTATGTTTGTAGGACCGGCTGGCCACAATACTTGTTGGTTCCTCTGGAAACTTTCCAGCGGTTGTCACGTGACTTCAGGCTCTCTTTCGCTCAGGACAAGACTGAAGGTTCGTCAACGAGGTTAAGTTTTTTCGGTATTGAGGTAGACTCAGTGAGGATGGAATGTAGTCTTCCTTTGAATAAGGTACATGACTTGTGACTAGAATTAGTGGTGTTGGGTGGTGCCAGGTGGGTGATACTTAAGAGGGTTAAATCCATCCTGGGGAAGTTGAATTTTGCTTGTCGTATCATGCCTATGGGCAGTATTTTTAGCAGGAGGTTTTCCTAGCCATGACGGGCATCAGGCATCCACATAATTTCATTGGTGTCACTGACCCAATGAGGGATGATGTCGAGATCTGGTTGGAATTCTTAAAATACTTTTAATGGCAGGAACCTTATCCATCCTCAGAAAATATTCAACTGCAAGAAGCAGTTGCATACGGCTGCTATTGGGGCATGCAGCTTTGGAGCCTACTTCAAAGGGAATTGGTGCACGAAAGGTGGCCGGTGGACTGGTTAGAAGCCGGCTTGATTGCGTGGCTTTCCTGGAGCTGTTCCCCATAGTTGTAGTTGTATGGGGGGACAGATTTAGGGACCGCTAGGTCATTTTTGTGTTGGATAATATGGCAGTGGTGTGTGCAATCAACAACACCATGGCATTATCATTGTCAGTTTTTATATGCTTGATTCGGCACCTGGTCTTGAGGTGTCTACAGCTGAATATATGGTATCGTGCTTGTCGTGCCTGGGTCCCGGAATGGAATTGCTGATGCGCTTTCTTGTTTCCAGTGGGAGCATTTTTGGCAGTTGGCACCCACGGTGGAGCGGCAGAGCGGCCATCTCCCGGTGAGCTTTGGGAGTATGGAGCACAGAGATAACGCGCTTGATTAGGAAATCCTTGGCGTCGGCTACTTGGAATGCCTATAAAAATGTTTGGTTGCGGTGGAACGAATTGGTGGAGTTAGCTGGGGGTACTGACATGGAGGATAAGAGGACAGGAATCCTGTTGTGGTTCTTGCTCAGTAGCAAGAGTGATGCTTGCTCAAAGGCTGTGGTCGGGCGTCAGGTGTCGGCCCTGGCTTTTGTTTAAGCTGGCCTGGCAGAAGGATCTGACCAAGGTCTTTGTGGTAAAGCGGGTGGCATGTGGCATGTTTAAAGGTTAACCCATATATGACAAGAGGCGCTCGATCACGTTTGCAATACTGCTACGGTTAGCAGGAATGCTGGAGGAGGTTTGTCATTCCCCGTATGAGACCTTGCTTTTCCGGAATGCCTATTCCCTTGCGTTTTTTGGTGCATTCAGAATTGGGGAACTGGTTGCGGCTTGCAGACAAGGTACAGGGGGAATACAGTTGGTGGATGTCAGCCATCACAGGAATTGTGTGGGGAAATGGTTGAGGAGTTCCAAGACGGACCAGGAGGGCAGGGGTTATGAAATTACCCTGAATAGAGTTGGTACATATTGTTGTCCAGTAGGTTGTGTGCATAAATACTTACTGCAGCATCCGGATTGTTCCGGGCCGCTTTTGGTGCATGAGGACACCTGGGCTTAGATGGGGCGGATTTTGGAACACATTCCTTTTGTATTGGGGCAGCAATGGTGGCATCAGGCCTGGGCTTGCCGGAGGAAGTAGTAAAGAGAATTGGGCAATGGGAATCAAGGTGCTTTCAGAGCTATGTGAGATCTATGGCTGCAGTGTGCTAATTGTTCCATATCTTTTGCAGGCACCAGAAGCAGCTCTGCGTTATTGGCCACTCATATGTGTCGGGCACGGCGGTTCGCTTCAGTTTTGCCCGATGGCCTGCAACTGGGAGTGCATTGTCTTGATAGAGGCTGGGGTTAATGACCTTGGGGTGGTCCCCATAAAAGTGACTAGTCGGGGACATGAAAAAGGATATTTCAGGGTGGAAGGATAGGTTCCCGGATGTAATTATCCTTTGGTCCGAGATTAATAGGAGAAGGGTTTAGCGAAGCACCAGGGACCCAGTTCCATTGGACGCTGCATCCCATAAAGTCAATAAACTAATGACTAGCTTTGTAAAAAATTGGGGTTTCTGGTGCTCCGCTATTCGGAATTTGAAGATAAGTCTGAAGATTCTTGGTTCCTGCCCGAGGGCGTGCACCTGACTGAAATTGTGCTGGAACTAATGATCCTGGAATTCAAGGAGAATTAACATTTTTTTGCTATTTTCAAACTTGTGGGGTGGGGGGATCACAGCCCTGCTCTGTGGCTGGTGGGGGTGTTGCCTGTCTCTGCTCTGTGGCTGGTAGGGGTGTTGCCCGGGCCAGTGATGAAGAAAAAGGGGCTTGCCCTTACCTCCTGGGCATGTTACCGTAAGGAGTAGGTGGGCCCATGGGCACATACACAGGGGCAAAGATTACTGCCACTGGCTATGTTCTGCTCATAAGGTTTGGTTACAATGTTTGTAAATAAATATTTCAATAAATGCTGGGGCCCTTTTTATTACCCCATACTGGTTTCATGTGAATTGATGGATAGCAAAACACTTAATGGGAGGTCACCAGATGATAATGGGTATACACCTTGGCACATGGCCACCAGCAGTGGCATGGGACTCCCCAGGATGAGCATAGCAGAGATGGAGGTAAGTTGGCTGTTGCTCCACGTGCCTGGATGGCTGCCTTATGGCGGTGAAGGGGCTTTTGTACTTTTAATGAAGCTGGGAGATATACCATGTAGGGTCACTCTAGGTGAGCAGTATTACGATCTCCTTCTTCAGTCAGGCTTGAAAAGGCTGTTGTGGCCAAACCTACCCTGCAGATCCACCAGGTTTTTTGATCCCTTCACCAAGACAGCCAGTGTCTCTTTACAATGCCCTTACTCTTTATGCAGCATTTAAAAATATTATGAACTCGGACTCCGCATTATAAAAATCAGGAGCTACTTTAATTGTTGTAGTGAATTCATAAAAGGTTCAATAGATGTACATTTAAACTTGAGCTGATAACAGTCTGTAACAGTTTGTGGACTTTGTATAAACTACTATTGACAAGGTTTCATCTGCAATTCATCATAACATCCACTTCAGTCATACAGTAATATCTTCTCTAGTAATGCTGACATATACATATATCTTCTAGATATGTTAACTTACAGATATATCACCTCCCTTTTCTTTAGGAGCATATGTCTTATACATACGTCACCTCTCTCTTCTTTAGGAGCATATATCTTCATTAACATAGCAGTATCCCAACTGCCTCACTTTTCTTTACAAACTTATTCACAAGCATCACAGGCTGCCTTCAGACTGGCTTGTTCTCAGACACACCATTACATCTCACACCATGTAACTGAAAATCTCAACTGACTATTTCTGACAGTTACAGACTGACAACTCCACATTCTAAATGTATTTAACACTTCATAAGCTAAACATGCAACATACAGAATCAAACATTACAAGTCAATCACACATAGGGAAGCAACATAACATACAGTAAAAACATATTAAATAACAATTACTAAACCCAATGTATGGTTAGGGGCATCATGACAGGCAGGTCATAACAGAGAGGTCAGACAAAACACAGTCCACTGGAGAAGGAACTGCAACCCACTCCAGTATCTTTGGCATGAAAACCTTGTGGAACAGCACAGGCAGAGACCTAGCTGCATGTGCTGCAGTCCATAGGGCCACAGAGAGTCGGACACGACTAAAGGACTGGGCAACTAAATCTAAAATGTTCCCCTGGTACTTGATATATGTACTATGGTGGTGTAATTTGGCCACTATTTATTTTCCCAATGTAGATGTCATGAGCTAGATGTATATGTAATTAAATTTATATTTCAGGGTTCACATAAGACTCTCTGTGGGTATCAGAGGGTTAATATGGCAGGTATTTTCATGTTTTTGTGTTGCAATTTAATCAGGTAGTGTGCCATTAATTGCTTTCTGCATGTTGCAGCATGGCTTTTCATATTGGCATATGCATGACCATTCCAATATATAATAAAATATATATTTTTTAAAATGCCTATTTTTTATTTGTGGATTGTTGTGCAATGAATTGTAATGCCTTTCCATGCTTTCCCCATATATTGTCTTTTACAGTGTTAAAAACTTGTCTGTAAACTGTCGGGATTAATACGACATATTATTTTCTAAATAATATAGAATAATGAATTTTGAGTTCAGAATCAATTTATAGACACATATTCCTTTTTATAAAATAACATTTATTGAAAATACCAAAATCAACTAGTCTAATGATAACATGTAATATATCAAATCAAATGCAAATAAAACACAGTAATATATCAAATCAAATGCAAATAAAACACAGTATAACCAGCCAGATAATAAAAGAAAATTAATACATCATATTGTAATACTTATTATTCATGATATTTTCTATACAGTCCTAAAATCTCAATACAAAAGTGTATCTCATTCACATGAACAATAAAACCTGGAATAGCAACCCATAGAACAGAATCAGATAAATCAATTAATAAAATTCACCCAAAATAACGTTTTAGCATGTACTAACAATGTCTAATGATATTATAATATATAGCTATACAGGAATGTATTAAATATAACACAATTATAGTAAAGTATTTTATAATATAATTGATAAGTTAGCTAAGTAAAGTTAATTTATCTGTATTGGTCAAAAAAAAAATGAGATATCTAATTTTGTATTCAAATTTATATCTGGATTTATACATTTCAATGACAAAAGGAAATCTAAATAACTTTTTGATAAGAAATAAACCAAACAGAGAAATTATGGTAATGGTTTTCAATTATATCATAAAATAAAATATCTCAATTTATACATTACCAATTATGACAAGATTCCACTGGTTAATTCCAAAGTTGTTTTGCCTTTTCCACAGATAAAAGTTTCTATCTCTCCTTCCTCCTTTTTCTTTGTTCTTTTTCCTCTTTTTCTAAATCCTGTTTCTATCCATAATTATACCTCTTGCTTATTTGCCTATCAGAATCCCAAATCAGTTAAAGTATCTAGTAACCAATAGAATCTTTTCATGATGTCATCACCTATTTAAATTTTATAATGAATATATTTTTCTATAGAGACGTTTATTCCTTTAACCATAAGATGGCGCTCTTGGACCTTTGAATTTTCATCCCTTTTAATTAACTAATGACCCCTTTGACCCACAACCTATAAACAAAATGAAGTCATAAGAATGTTTATCAATTAGATATCCCTAGACAGATTTATTATTCTGTTTATTAGACTTGGTGTCTATGAAACGAATTCTTCACATGTGAAATATTAAGGAGGGTATCAATTACCTTATAGACCTAGGAATTCACTCAGATATTTATCTCTTACAGAACAAAGCATTATTCAACCATGGGATAGTTCTTTTGTGGGCAGCTGTGAAATTATATTTTTCACATAGATATATTCAAGTAATAGAATTGCACGCATAGATATATATATATATAAATATACAGCATATAAAATATTAATACAATGGATATAAAAATAGTGGTTAATAATTGTAATATCTTATTATACTATAATATCCATATAAGATAGAACTTTATTCATACAAAAGTTCTGACATAACCCCCTCTCTGAAATAATATCGCTCTTTAATAAAGTAGGTGATATTATTACAGTTGTAAATATGACATTGTTTTTTTTTTATTTTTTTTTTATACAGTTGATTGATCGGTATTAATTTGGATAGTGAGAGGGATAGTATGTCTCATTTTCGTGTTCATACATACCAAATATGTAATAACACTCATCCAAGCTATGACAAACACAATAACTGAAATAAGGACAAATGTAATTATGCCTATCCAGTCTCGGTTGGCTATGATCTCAATATCTTTAGAAGAAAGATTTTGATTATCTATAGTAATATTATTCCTCCTGATAACCATATCAATAGTATGATTTGGTTTATGAACTTAGAGGAATTGTAGATCAGTATCAATATGGATATCCTGATTTTGAAAAGCATCTATGATTTCTACTTCCCCCTCTTGGATACTCGTATCAATGTAAAATAAAGTCACTTCACCTATAGTAATAACAGTATCTCTTGGGACCTTAATGAATGATACTCTATATGCCAGAGGCATCACAGTAAATGTGCCATGAACAGGGTAAGAAATACTCATGTTAGTTAATGATGTACTAACTAACCATTTATTTTGCACCCTTATAGCCTTAGTAGAGACCAGATCCTCAGGTTTACTCATAATTACCTGACACTTTTCAAATTCATGCATCATATAATTTACTCCACACAAAGCTCGCGTAGCGTCGTGAACAAATGGTTTTCCTGGGCACAAATAATTTAAGTCTTTGAATACCACACAATCGCTGACATCAGGAATCAAGTATGGACCATTTATCCAAGCCTGGTACGCCAACATAGATGGGACTTGAATCTGAAGATGTATGCCATCCTTCCATGTCCCAACATTATAAACAGTTTTGATTTGGTAAACATGTTCAGGCATAATAAAAGGTACAGTTAACAAAAATCCTAGTTCCATCTTTTCTGAGTCAATAAATAATGGAATAGCACTTCCCATTTCAAAGGCCACTCTAATTTGCATATGGTCTACTTCCTTATGATAAATTTTTGCAAACATATTCCTCACAATATCATTGTTTACGAAATATAATGGAATACGACCATGAATAAGGCTTGTTATACAATCTTGTATTTCTCGGAAAAAGTTAGTAGTTATAAAAGTAACTGGTTCCCGGAAATATAGAGACTCAACCCTCGATGTGCTGTACTTCTTATGTAAATCAATTGAATGGGAAATAAGTTTGGAATGCAAATTTGTAGTAACAATAGTCTCATTCACTACAGTTATTAAGTCATTTAGATTTTGTTTTTGGAGCTCCAATTCTCTCTGCACCATCTTCAAGGAATCCCGAAGTTCCCTAGATTCCTTATTTAATGTTTCAATAGATACAGAGTTTGCTACTGACATAGTGGTACTTATAACAGCTCCAAGTATAGTCATTATTGCAGCCCCAATAAGGAAACCGATAAATCGTTTCGGACGCCGGCTATTGGAATTGTAAGACTCAGGAATAAAAGTTTTCCTTAATTGTTCCAACATCTCCTTTACAGTAGCTTGTGATCGATCAATGTGTTCACGATACCACATTTTGGTTTCCTCCATCTGTATGTTAGATATGTTGAATTGCCTTTCAATCACTGTTTGTGGATCTACGCTCACGAAAATCTTTTGCGATGTCAATCTCCTTCCGGTGAGAATAAACCCTGGAGCCTCTTGGATAAGGATTCCTGAAGAAGGGCCTGTTTCCACAATAGGTTCCATTCGGACCTCTTGGCAGAGGATCAGCATCACCCATATCAGAGCTGTTTTTCTTTCTTTCATTTTCTTCAACAAGGAAATAAAAACAAAAAGTTTTAATAGTGTATCCTATACAATGTAAAAATAGGATAATCTTATTAGACAGGGTATTCAAAGTCACATTATTCATCAGGAGTATCGTTAATGATTCTTAATTGAGATCTTGGGTGACAACTTTTTATTTGATTAATATGAACCCATCTTTCAACCATTTCACCATTTTTTGGAATTTGTATTTTGTATACAACAGGTGAAATTTTGTCAATAATAGTATAAGGTCCTTTCCATGAAGGCAAAAACTTTTTCTCTTTCACTTGGTTTCGTTGAAATTTGTACAAATATATCTGATCTGTGATCTCGTACTCCTTTTTGGATGTCTTAAGATCATAATAAGTTTTAGTACTTACAGCAGATTTCTCTAAATTTCTTTGTGCAAAAGCAAATGCCTGCTGTAAATGTTTCCTCAGATCCTCTATATATTGATGGGTTGTAGCAGCATTCACTAAATTATGGTCTTGGGTTCTATAAATAAGGTGTTGTGGGAGTACCATACGTCTCCCCGTCATTAATTCAAATGGCGACATTTTTGTTGCAGTACTAGGTGTAGATCTTATAGCCATTAATACTAAAGGTAATTTTATATCCCAGTCTTTACCTGATTCTTTCACAAATTTCTTTAAAATACTAATAATGGATTGGTTGTACCGTTCCACATTACCACTAGAAGCAGCACGATAAGAAATATGTAATTTTCTCTTAACCCCTAGGATTTTCCACATACGGTTCATTACTTCACTGGTAAAGTGAGATCCCCGATCGGACTCAATTCGTTGTGGTAAACCAAAACGGGAGAAGACATGGTTAATTAATAATATTGCGGCAGTTTCAGTTTTACAATTTGTGGCTGGAAGGCATTCTACCCATTTGGTAAATATACATGTAACCATTAGCATATATTTATTACCCCTAGATGATGTTGTTACTGGGCCAATAAAATCTATTTGGATATCTGACCAGGGCATAGACATCCCTCTTCTCTGAAGAGGAGCTCTATGGGTAGGTGTATTAGGTTGATATTGGGGACATACCAAACATCCCTGACAGTATGTCTAGACATCTTTCAACATGTGCGGCCAATACGCAAAATCTCGCAGTATTTCATAGGTGATTTTATCCCCTCTGTGACCTGATGTCGGGGCATCATGGGCATGCTGTAACATTAGACCTCTATATGAAGTAGGAACCACCCATTGCTGTATTCCATTCTTAGATGTACGAATAAGCAATCCATCTAAGATGCTAAATTGGGCTTTTGACTTCATTAAAACTCTCAGGTCTTCTTTACCTATAACATCTATCTCACTCAGAGGATATTTAGCTGGATCTTGTATATGATTATAGAATATACCTATGATTGGATCCTCTTTCTGACTACTGATTAAATCAGAATTGGGAGTATCCTGAGACCATTGAGCTGTAGACAATTCTGTACTCTTTTGGATTTGTTGCCTTGTCACAGCCTGAATTTGAAATGGACCCAAAAGATGATCCACATCAACAAGCTCCCCCTCTAGGGCACCTTATTTTGCCAACTTATCAGCCAAATCATTTCCTTCTTTATCCTGTCCCATTACCTTTGAGTGGCCCTTTGTCTTCTTCCAATATATAGTCATTCCATTAGAGATTACCATCTCATCAATAGCATGTATTAACCTACCATGTTTCACTGGTTTCTTCCGGGCACTTGTGATTTCATTATGTTTCCATACCGGTAAGTATTCTACGAAACTATTACGGACATATTCCGAATCAGTGATGATCACTAATTCCTTAAGATCATGCTCTATTGCAGTTTGGATAGCGCGATATACGGCTACCAATTCTGATATTTGACTAGTCTTAGATCCTATTTTATATCTCTCAGGTGGAATCGGGATATTGTCTTTCCATACATTATCGATTCCTGCAACCAATTTGTTATCTGCCCCCTCCTTAATATGATATGCACATCCATCCACGTAAACTGTGGGTAAAGTATTACATAATACCTCTTCATATACCTTATGGGGAGATAATTTGTATTCCTTCATAAGGTCCACTTCGGACCAATTTTCTCTAAGAGGATCCTCGGCGGTACAATCATGTAAATCAGCTAACCCTTGGGCCACTGGATTCCTCCTATTCTGTGCATATCTAATTTCCAGAGGCCATCCTTCTAAGGATAAAGTCCATGCGGTTATACGGCCAATTGACAAATTACCGGCTCTAATTTTATCACTCTGAATGTATTGTAATGGTTGATGAGCGGCTTCTACTATAATTTTCTCACCTTGGATAAAATTTCGGAAATTCTGTAAGGCCCATACTGTGGCAAACAGAGCTTTCTCACAGTCATTAAACTTTACCTCTACAGGTGATAATGTCTTACTAGCATACGCAATAATTTTACTATGCTGGTCATATTTCTGATATAGAACGGCGCTCAAACAAAAATCAGTATATCCAGTTTCTAAAAAGAATGGTTTACCCATTTTAGGATAAACTAGGCAAGGAGCCTGGCTGAGTTTTTGTTTTAATTCGTTTACGGCTTGATTTTGAATTTCCCCCCATTGCCATGGCTCTCCTTTCTTTAATAATCGAATGAGAGGCCTAGTTACCTCTGCATAGTTATCAATAAACTTACGAGAATAATTGGTGACACCTAAAAATGATCTTAATTCTTTTAAATTTGTAGGGGTTCTGGTTTTAAAAAGAGCTTCCACTTTCTTTTTCTGTGGATTTATACCTTCAGGAGTTATTTCATGGCCTAAAAAATTAACTTTAGTGCGGCACCATTGTGCCTTTTGAAGAGACAGTTTAACTCCTGCATGTTTCAATTGATCTAGAACATATCTGATTTCAAAAATATGTTTATCAAAATCGTTATTTTTAATCAAGATATTATCAGCATTGCCTTATGTAAAAATATAGCAAACTCATGCCCAGAATTTATAAAGCCAAATGGGGTTCTAGTCCATGTATATTGCTGTTTCCCAAAGGTGAAAGCCAGTTTATATTGGTCCTCTTCACTTACTTTAATGGTCCAATAACCATGGGCACAATCAAGCGTAGTAAATAATTTAGATCCTTGTATTTGTGCTAAACATTGATCGATATATGGAACGGGCCATGCAGACATGTATACCCGTTTATTTAATTGTCTCAAATCAGCGCATAAACGCCATTTGGTTTCAAGACACCTAGAATAGGGTTATTAAAAGAATTGTTCACCGGTCTAATAATCCCCCTAGACTCTAGGTTCTTGATAATATCTGCCAATGATTCATAAGAGGCAAGAGGGAGTCGATCTTGTTTCACAAATACAGGTGGCATATTTGGGTCAGTTTTAATTTTAGTGACATGTAAATTTGTCATACCACAATCATATGAATCCTTAGAGAACATATCTTGGTAATCAATTAATACTTGTCTTAGTTTTTGGCGTTCAATGTCATTAGAACATCCGCTAGCTAAGGCTATCTGTTCCTCAACTCTTTCTCTAAACCCAGGGAATACCTCAGGCTGACTAATCTCATAAGTCTCCTCCAATTGTGTAGACAAATCAGTAGTGATCATACTTACCTGCGTCTCAGTGTTCTGATATTTCTCATATTCTTGTTCATCAATTGTTTGGTTAAAAACAAGTTCGTTATCCATAATATCACAGTTACTTTCAGTGAAACTAAAAGGATAAATAGACTGAACAGTAAATAATCCCTCAGGTTGTGTGTCAAAACACTGATCCATAATCTGGTCATCATTTACATAATTCTCTGGTATCAAACCAATAACAATATTCATAAACTCAGAAGTAAAATACTCAGAATCTATAGCCATACCTATTAGGGATCCCTTTTCCAAATGTATTGGATGAGATGCTGTGTTATTTACCAGAATAATGAACGATATCTGTGTTATAGTAATTAGAGGTGTATGAGTGAGGGTGAGGCCTTTTCGTTGCATCTGATGACTAAGATTTACAAAGGCATCAATACCTTTAATCTTTTGACCCCTTTTTACCTGTAAAGGGAGAGGAAATTGTGCCACCCCCTCTGGTATTGTAACACTTTGGTCCATTTGCATGGTTACTGCATAAGGCATTTGTTGTGCAGGTTTCAATGCTTCTGAGTCATTTAGGAATTCTAAGGGCTTATCCTGTAATCTAGACCAAATAACATTATTGATCAAATCAATTTGGGATGCAAAGCGATGTAATAGATCATTTCCAATATAGATTGGATATTGGGAACCCTGAATAACTAAGAATAGGTGCATAACCCTTTTACCCCCAATGAAAAGAGGTAATAAACATTTTGCCATAATAGCATGAGTTGAAGTTTCATGATCTATCTTATATACCCATTGATCATCGGGTTGTGTATTTCGGATTAAATTATTATTCTTTATTTGTTTTAATAAGCTCTCATTAACATAGCTATGCTCATGTTTTAGAGCTAGTTTTGCTTGTTGAGAATTTCTCATACCTGGAATATCAACAGGAATAAATAAACCTTCATCATTGGTTTCTATTTCCACTAGAAATCTAGAGTGTTTACTTATGTTTAAAGGCTTAGAATCGTTCTTATTTAAAGAGATAGTTAATACATTTCCCTCTATTTGAATATTTTTAATATGCGCCTGATCAATTTGGATCACATTTTCATTATTTACTTGTTCTCCATTAATGTCTTTACATTTAAGTACTGTCATTTCAGGCATTCGATTATTTTGGAAGTGAATCTCTACTGATTCCTCCTTTTTCTCAATAACATGACAATTCCTTTGCATATGAGGTTGTTTAACCTGATCATAATTGATGGGAAATTTAACTTGTGACCATATCACACCATCAATAAAATCAATTACTGGACTAAATCTTCTAAGTAAATCAGTCCCAATTATAATTTTGTATCTAGGAATATCCACTATAATAAATGGATGTTTCATTTGTTTATTTCCTATTCTGAAATCTAACCACACATGGCCTACAGTATTAACTTTAATACCATCAAAATTTCTAACAATTCCCACGAATGGTTTCAGAATAGTTTTCTTTTTGGCTCTACTCTCAATTTCCTCATATGTCTCTTTGGAAATTACTGTGACTTGGGAACCTGTATCAATTAATGCTTTATGATTTAAGGTTTCAATATTCTGTATACCAATAGAAACATAATATCGGTTCTGTATTTCCTCCATTTCACATAAGAAATGTGTATGTCTTAACATCTCTAACTTCTTCCATTGTTTATTTTTATTTAAGAAGTCAGATTGTGGAGTATGATCTATCCAATTTATAACTATTTCTGTAGGATTATCAGCAATTTCCTGATTAACATTTGTTTCATTTTCAATAAACTGAACAGGTAATAAATCATCTGTCATGACATTGCAGTGTTCTTCTATTTCAGCTATTAATCCTTTACCGGTAAACTCTGGTTCAATCTGTGTTACCTCCTGTGAGCTTAAAGGGTCAACAGTTATATCTTCTGGGTCATCTTCCTTGGTTTTGAAAATACCCCTCCCTTGCTGAATAGGAATTTCTGAAGAGAAAGGATACTCAGGAAGAAGAAATACATTATTAACATTCTTTTTAGAACATACTTTTATATTTTTATTTGAATCAAGAGATTCACAAGTATCACTTCTGTTTGTGTTATTGATCACTAATCTATTTTCCCAATTAGTATTTAGTCATTGGCTTTGGCTTTGAGAATTTTGACTGTCTTGGGTTGGATCATTTCTCACTGACTGAGTAGTAAATCCTGCCATAAATGCAGCCATCTGTTGTGTCAAAATTTTAACCTGCTCTTCTAAATTAGATGATGGTTTAGAATTTTGATTTTGGCTATATCTCTTAACCCTCTGACTCTCTGAATAATTTGAAGAATTAGGCATTGGAGGGGTTAATCTTCCTTCTGCACTAGGAGATTTTGTTCTCCAGACATAATTTTTAATAGGATTGTTTCCCATGTAATTTGGACTAACATAAAAAGAATCATTATTTGCATTTTGAGATTTTTCACTTGCAATTTTTCTGGCCTAAATGATGACTGTGCCTGACTTGATTTGTTTGAACCTTTAACCACATCTGCGTAAGATTTTGTACCTGTCTCATACTGTAAATTAGGTTTAACAGAAATTTCTGCCACAATTTGATTATTACATTTCTCCCTTCGCTTATAATTATTCCCATCATCAAGCTGAATCTCATATATTTTAGTACATTCATTTACCAACCAACTTATTAAAGGCTTGGCGTCATCAAAATCAAACGCCATATCTCTCTGAATGTACAAAGGTAGTGCATGGAAGTAAATTCTCTTAAATTCAGGAGATTCTGGGTCTGTTTTTTTTTCTTCTGTCTATAAGCGTGTTTTAATGTGATAAAAAATTCTTTTGGACTTTCGTCAGGCTTACATCTGAGATTATGAACTGCTTTCATAGCAGCCTGTGGGTTTCTATACTCAGAAAAGTATTTTCTCACCTCAGATTTATATATCTCCCAATCATTTATATCTCTATCATGGAGAGAGGTGAAAAATGAGGTATAAGAGCTATCAAATGACCAAGGGAGGTATGATATTTTATTATTAGCCCCCCTTATCCCTAGTTCAACCATCACCCTTTCTAGTGAATCAAGGTGGTCTTCTATGGACAATTTTGAATTGTTGGTGTAGGGTTTAATTTTCTTATAGCCTGGGCTTTCTCATGGAAAGAGAGTCTTTTATTTGATCGTATATCTTCATCACTATCAGTTTCATTTTTAGAACTATGTAACATTTTTATGGGTGATCGTTTATGTTTATTCCTTGAAGGTACTACTTCTAATTCTTCCTCAGAATCACTAAAGTCCTTTATCACAATTTTACTTGAGGCATAATCTTGAGCCCTATTTAAATCCATTTTTAGATTTTCAACATCCTGTTGGTATTGTTTTATCTCATTCTTGGCTACAGTCAGTAATTTTTGGATCTTTTTATTCTCTACAAGTATCTCAGCCTCATGAATTTTCTTATCAGTTAATTCTTGAGTTAAGAATTCAATCTTTTGTTGCAATTTCTTCTGTTCTATTTTTAAGTCCTGACAAGCCTGAACATACTTTTGCGCTAATTTATCAGCATGTTCAGCTTTCTCATTTAAGTATTCACATTTCTCAGACAATTCCTCAAATTGAACTGATTTTTGACTTTCCTCACCGGTATCTTTTGCACGCTCAGCTACCAATTTATCTATTATTGTCTGTAATTCATCGCATTTCTCTGAATATTTACCATTTAAATCTTGAGCTGCGTTAAATGTCTCTCCTACAACTTTTTTCCTTAATTCTTTAATTTTGATAAACTGCTGCTCTGCTAGCTGCGTTTTTTCTCCATGTAAATCTCTTAAATTTTGACAAGTAATAGAGACTTCCTGGATTTGATTATTTAAATCTTTTATGGTAATTTCTTTTTGGCAATTTTGATATTTCCAGCTTTTGGCTAATTCCATCCAAACAGTAGATAACCTGGCTAAATGCTTCTTTCTTTCTGATTTAATTTGAATTGCATTTATAGTACCCATCACAGTTGTCAACAAATTCTTATCTTTTAACCAATCATCAATTGTATCACCATCAATTTCGGGATGTATTTTAACCAAATATTCTGACAACTGTTCCCTGTATTCACAAACAGGATATACATTTGAAATTAAAGTTTTAATTAACAACTCCATTCCCTGTTTACCATGACCAATTATGTCATCTAAAGATAATGCTCCTACTGTTTCAGAACCCAAAACACCTTCAGCCATTTTTTTTTTTAACAAGTGTTATTAAATAAAAAGTTTTAAATCAATTAAATAATTGACCACGTGTCTATAAAGATATATATCTCGCTGGGGCCTCCAAATATGTCGGGATTAATACGACATATTATTTTCTAAATAATATAGAATAATGAATTTTGAGTTCAGAATCAATTTATAGACACATATTCCTTTTTATAAAATAACATTTATTGAAAATACCAAAATCAACTAGTCTAATGATAACATGTAATATATTAAATCAAATGCAAATAAAACACAGTAATATATCAAATCAAATGCAAATAAAACACAGTATAACCAGCCAGATAATAAAAGAAAATTAATACATCATATTGTAATACTTATTATTCATGATATTTTCTATACAGTCCTAAAATCTCAATACAAAAGTGTATCTCATTCACATGAACAATAAAACCTGGAATAGCAACCAATAGAACAGAATCAGATAAATCAATTAATAAAATTCACCCAAAATAACGTTTTAGCATGTACTAACAATGTCTAATGATATTATAATATATAGCTATACAGGAATGTATTAAATATAACACAATTATAGTAAAGTATTTTATAATATAATTGATAAGTTAGCTAAGTAAAGTTAATTTATCTGTATTGGTCAAAAAGAAAAATGAGATATCTAATTTTGTATTCAAATTTATATCCGGATTTATACATTTCAATGACAAAAGGAAATCTAAAAAACTTTTTGATAAGAAATAAACCAAACAGAGAAATTATGGTAATGGTTTTCAATTATATCATAAAATAAAATATCTCAATTTATACATTACCAATTATGACAAGATTCCACTGGTTAATTCCAAAGTTGTTTTGCCTTTTCCACAGATAAAAGTTTTTATCTCTCCTTCCTCCTTTTTCTTTGTTCTTTTTCCTCTTTTTCTAAATCCTGTTTCTATCCATAATTATACCTCTTGCTTATTTGCCTATCAGAATCCCAAATCAGTTAAAGTATCTAGTAACCAATAGAATCTTTTCATGATGTCATCACCTATTTAAATTTTATAATGAATATATTTTTCTATAGAGACGTTTATTCCTTTAACCATAAGATGGCGCTCTTGGACCTTTGAATTTTCATCCCTTTTAATTAACTAATGACCCCTTTGACCCACAACCTATAAACAAAATGAAGTCATAAGAATGTTTATCAATTAGATATCCCTAGACAGATTTATTATTCTGTTTATTAGACTTGGTGTCTATGAAACAAATTCTTCACATGTGAAATATTAAGGAGGGTATCAATTACCTTATAGACCTAGGAATTCACTCAGATATTTATCTCTTACAGAACAAAGCATTATTCAACCATGGGATAGTTCTTTTGTGGGCAGCTGTGAAAACATATTTTTCACATAGATATATTCAAGTAATAGAATTGCACGCATAGATATATATATATAAATATACAGCATATAAAATATTAATACAATGGATATAAAAATAGTGGTTAATAATTGTAATATCATATTATACTATAATATCCATATAAGATAGAACTTTATTCATACAAAAGTTCTGACAAAACCCTTTGCCGGTCATATTGGGAGGCTCCATGTGCTGTTTATGGGTTTGAACGCCAGTGCATCTGACCATACACAATTATTATTATTATTATTGTTTATTTGTAACGCGCCAACATATTCCGTAGCGCTATACATAAATTAATTAAGAGACCTACACATCACAAAGTTCAAAATAACCATAACAATGGGCATCCTTGTCGCTCACAACAACAGATATACGACAAACATATAAAATATATTCTGAAGCAATACAACTGCTCACAGCATTGACATTGCCATGTCACTAATGCTGACATAAGCATGATCGACAAATACCTCAAGGGGTTAAAGAGCCACAATAAGTACTTTTCATTTTTTAGGTTACCATTAATTTACATAAAAAATGCATGTGCAAACAACAGCAAAGCAAAGCTTTAATCAGGAAATTTTATTTAAAACAGTTTGACAGTTTTACATTGATGGCCAATGCTGTATCCTCCCCACCTCTCTCAGGACAAAAAAAGAACTGGAAAGAAGAACAAACATTTCACCTGAGTTAACATGGCCAAGAAAAGGGACCAAGTCTTTCAGGGTCAGTGGGATCTGCATGATGACCACGAAGAGCAGATTGGTATGGATGTAGGCCGGGAGGAGATTCTTTTGCAACAGCAGAAAGAGGAGTGGCAGTAGCTGCATGGGATATTTGAAGAGGGACAGCTAAGTGGCAGGAGGAGCTGCAAGATGTAGTGGAGGGGCAGCAAGGCAAGCAGGATGAGCTGTTAGAGGTAGTAGAGGGGCAGTAGGTGCTGCTATGAAGAGGAAAGTCCAGAGGTTTATCAGTTTCCATAGCACAAAAGAAGAGATCAGAAAGGGCGGAAGCCATTTTTATTGCATGGAAAGTATGCTGAATGTCATTGGTGCAATTGATTGCACTCATGTGGCACCATGACCCCTCAATCAGGAAGGGGTGCAGTACAGGAATTAAATGTACTTTCATTTCAAGTGGCTTTTGATGCAAACATGCAAAAAGAGCACGAAAAGCTGGCAATACATTGTATTAGGATTTCTGAGTGAGCTGGATTAATACATTTCTGCACTCTGTAGTCAAAAAGCAGCCTATTTATATGCAGCACATCTCATAAAACATTGTATTTTTATTAATATCTAAAAATCCCTCTAATGATTATGTTGACACCTCAAGAGGGTGTCTACACAACTTCCTGGTGATCCTCCAATCAGCATGCAGCACCTGGGGAGCAATATTAACCCACTATTTACCTGCTGTTGCTTGCTCAGCCAATCTCCTTACAGCTTCCTCCTTGCAGCTTCCTGTCACATGTCAGTGATACCCTACATTTCCCAGGCTCCTTTGCCTACATATCCCATGTTGCTTTGCACCACATCCAATAGGAGAGCAGTGCTGTCACTGCTGGTATATGACTCATCCTCTGCTTCCTGGCTATGCTGTGTGGTGTTGCCATAGCAACTAACATAGTGCTATGTCTGAAATCTTTCTCTAACCGGATTGGCCAAAACAAATTGGAGGGGGTGTTAACCTTCATTTTAAACTGCCAGAAATTACAATAGATTTTGCTAACTTTAAGGTAAGTGTTTAAATGTTTATTTTGTTTTTTTTCCATACACTTCTGATTTTACTCCATCAGATGCATTCATAATCCAAGAAACTTAGATACCCCTTTAAGTAATTAATTCTTGAGCAAATTGTGAATCTTTGAGCTGTGTTCTTTTGCAAATGAGGGACTACAGAACATTAATTTAGTTGCTTTCATGTGATCGTTGGTGCCACAATTTGCTTAACTGTCTCTTTGGTGGAAGAAAGATCCCTCCAATGGTGTTATGCAGTCAGTACCCCCTCATTCTTTCAAAGCACTCTCAGCTGCAAATTAACATTCTGGGCTATGAATTAGCATATAGGAGCTGCAGAAATATATAAATTTATGCCCGGAATTAATTGCTTTAGATAAAAGTGGCTAGTTTCTTTCCTGTTTCATCCCTCCAGCAGTGGCATTCAATGTATAGCCATTTGGTTTCTTTCCTGTTTTGTCCTGCCAGCAGTGGCATGCAGCTATCAGAAGGTGGTGCAGCTCCAAAACTTGCTGTTAGAGTGAGGGGTAGACTTTGGGGTTAGGGGTGAACAAATTGTGTACATTTCCTGTTTTGTCCCTGCACTGGGTGCAGCAGCCACTAGGTGAAATAATGGTGCCATGCCAAGACTTTCTTAATTTTTTTAGAATTAGGGTAAGGCATAGGTTAGGTTAGGTTTGGGGTTAGACTTAGGGTTCACTGTTAGGGTAGTGGCAGATGATAAGCTTTACATAGTGAAATAGTAGTGGCTTTGCGCGCTACTTCTTTACTATGTAAAGCTTATTATCTGCCACTATCTTAACCGTAAAGCCTAAGTCTGACCCTAAACCTAACCTATCCCTTACCCTAACTCTAAAAAATGTAAGAAAGTCTCGGCATAGCACCTTTTTTTTCACCTAGAGGCTGCTTCACCCAGTGCTGGCAGAGACGAAGCAGGAAATGTACACCATTTGTTCATGTTCTTTAAAATGAAACAAACTTTGCCTGGGGTGTCAGTGTCCCTTTAAGAAACCAAGAAATGATCAGTCACACTGTTATGTGTATTTTTAGCACACATAGCCCCTTCTCTAGCTAGGTAGCAAGTTATTTTTACTGGGGATGGGGTTGGAGGGGGCTGTGAAGTGTCAGACTTGCAATGTGCTGCACTATAGTAAAACAAACAGGGCATGGGAGCACACAGACACTTTCATTGTGCCTATACCACCTTGTTTCTCCTTACACACTGATATGCGAACGGTATCATCTAATTATACATGTTCTGCCTTTTGCTGCCTTTCTGACACCAAGCTCTCCTATTCCCTGAAAGCACCATGATCACCTCAAAAACACATAAATAGAACATGACATTCAAGATTACTTCACGTTAAACATGGTCCCCGAGGCAAATATAGGGTGGGTCTGGGTAGCGCACAAAGCATACATTAGAGGCACCATAATTAAACTGGCAGCTGCCAGAAAGAAACAATGCATTCAAAAAGAAAATGACTTATTTAAAAAACTGAAGTACTTGGAAAAAGCAATTCAGGCCAAAGCTCCTGGGGTATCTAGAACCCAGCTAGACAACGCTAGACTAGAACTAGATTCGGTACTAGCCGCAAAAACTGAACAGGCCCTTAGGAAAACTAGGCATAAGTTTTACGCCCAGGGTAACAAGCCCTCCCCTATGCTTGCACGCAGACTCAACCTAAAGAAAAACTTAACTCATATCACCAAAATTAAAACGGAAAGTGGAGAAATTACAATGAACCAATCGGAAATAATAAAGACATTCCCAAGAAATCTACTCTGCAAAAACAAAAGCCAATAACTTCACAGTGCAGGTATTCCTTAACAGCCTAGACATTCCCAAAATCTCGGAGGGGGAATTAGACTCCCTAAATGCAGAGATAACCCCGTCCGAAGTTATTGACACTATAAAAATGCTTAAAGCAGGAAAAGCCCCTGGCCCGGATGGCTATTCAAACTTATACTATAAAAGCCTTGCAAAACACCTTGCCCCACACCTAAGCAAATTATTTAATGAGATGCTATTAGGAGAGCCAATGCCAGCCGAGCTAAACCAGGCAGATGTAATCTTTATCCCTAAACCAGGAAAGGATACTATAAATCCAAGGAACTATAGGCCAATATCCCTGTTAAACGGGGACATTAAAATCCTATCTAAGCTAATGGCAGCAAGGGTAGCCAAATTCCTCCCCAAACTAATACACAAAGACCAAGTGGGCTTTGTGCCGTACAGACAAGCTGGGGATAACATACGACGTATTCTAAATGTCTCCCACATAGCTAAAAAGGCGAATATACCTCTCAGTCTAGTAGCCTTAGATCTAGAAAAGGCATTCGACTCCGTTGAATGGCCTTATTTACATGCGGTTCTAGATAAATTCGGCATCAGAGGCAAATTTACAAATCTATTAAATACATTATACAAAGTACCGACGGCAAGC
Source organism: Discoglossus pictus (assembly GCA_027410445.1). NCBI lineage: Eukaryota > Metazoa > Chordata > Amphibia > Anura > Alytidae > Discoglossus > Discoglossus pictus. The sequence goes on along the minus strand of CM050166.1, from coordinate 97,130,230 downwards.
CTTAGGCTTCCAGGGGCTAATAGAGATCTTATAAACATCCAGAGAGGTACGAGGCAGAGATGCCCCCTGTCCCCGCTACTATTCGCTCTAGCCATCGAACCTCTTGCTCAGGCCATTAGGACATGCCCCACCATACAGGGTATTGAGGTGGGATGTCAACAAATGAAATGCAGCTTGTTCGCAGATGACATCTTGTGCACGCTTACAAAACCGGTAACCTCAATAGCAGCCCTTATGGACTTAATGTCCCGGTTTGGGAACTTGTCAGGCCTCAAAGTTAACGCAGATAAATCTGAAATGGATTTATGAAGGAAAGGTCGTGTCAGACCAATCTAATTAGTTTTTATGAGGAGGTTAGTAGGAACTTGGATCAGGGCAACTCAGTGGATGTAGTCTTTTTAGATTTTTCAAAGGCATTTGATACAGTGCCACATGGAAGACTAGTGAGCAAACTAAGGGATACAGGAATTGCAGTAAATATCTGCTCATGGATCGAGAGCTGGCTAAAAGACAGGAAGCAAAGGGTTGTTGTAAATGGAACATACTCCGATTGGTCTAATGTGATAAGTGGGGTTCCTCAGGGCTCAGTATTGGGTCCTCTCCTTTTTAACATATTTATTAATGACATTGAAGTAGGACTCGAATGTAGTGTCTCCATTTTTGCTGATGACACTAAGTTGTGCAAGGTAATAAAATCAGATAATGATGTACTTTCCCTACAAAAGGATTTGCATAAATTAGAGAAATGGGCGGCTAAATGGCAGATGAGATTTAATACAAATAAATGTAAGGTTATGCATTTGGGAAGGAAAAATAGCCAAGCAATCTATAATCTTAATGGAGCAAATCTAGGGGTATCAGATATTGAAAGGGATTTGGGAGTACTAGTGGACAACCACCTAGGTAACAGCGCTCAAAGCCAAGCAGCGGCTGCAAAGGCAAATAAAATATTAGCATGTATTAGGAAGGGTATAGAAGCCAGGGAAGAAGATATAATTCTGCCACTATACAAATCTCTAGTACGCCCTCATTTGGAATATGGAGTACAATTTTGGGCACCACCTCACAAAAAAGACATCTTAGAGCTGGAAAAAGTACAGAGAAGGGCTACAAAACTAATAAGGGGAATGGAGGGGCTAAGTTATGAAGAAAGACTAGCAAAATTAAACTTATTTTCGCTAGAAAAAAGGCGTCTAAGAGGAGATATGATTACGTTATTTAAATACATCCAGGGTCCATATAAGGCTTTGTCAAGTGAGCTTTTTGTAGCAAGAGATTTTCAACTGACAAGAGGACATCCGTTGAGGTTAGAGGAAAAAAGATTTCACCTTAAGCAAAGAAAAGGGTTCTTCACAGTTAGGGTGGTTAAACTGTGGAATTCTCTACCAAAGGAGGTGGTGACAGCGAATTCGATAGACAACTTCAAAAAGGGGTTAGATATATTTCTGAATAAAGAGGGCATTCAAGGCTATCCTAGATAACTAGCGAAGGAATATTGATCCAGGGAGAAATTTGATCGCCAGTTTCTGGGGTCAGGAAGGAATTTTGCTTTTTTTCCCCCTTATGAGACAATTGGCAAAGTTTCAATGGGGTTTTTTTTATGTTTGCCTTCCTCTGGATCAATTAACAATAATTAACAATTAACAATAATAATAAATAGTCCAAATTAAAAAGATCAATAGAGATCTAAAAAGGTTGAACTTGATGGACTAACTCTTTATTCATTCTCCAATACTATACTATTAATAATTATTTAATCAATAATTTAATTAATAACTAATCCGCATATTGCAGATCAGAGGAGATCTTAACAGGTTGAACTTGATGGACTGAAAGTCTTTTTTCAACCTTAATTACTATGTAACTATGTAACTATGTAACTATGAAATAATATGCATGAGAGTGCCCTCAGACCAGGTACAAGCCCTAAAAGAGGGACACTCGTTCTCATGGCCAAAGGGAAGTATCAAATATCTAGGAGTTAACCTCACACCAGAGTTGTCAGCTTTATACAAAGAAAATTATATCCCCCTTTACAAAAAATTACAAGCAGATCTACTTAGGTGGAATAGATACAACCTGTCATGGACAGGAAGAATAAACACTTTTAAAATGAACATGTTACCCAAAATCTTATACTATTTTAGAACACTCCCGATTAGAATACATAGAGGAGATCTAGATGGCTTCCAAAAAGCGGTATTCCGATTCATCTGGCAACATAAACACCCGAGAATCAACAAGTCCCTAATGTATAGAGACAGAGAAGCAGGGGGTTTGGCGTGCACAAATTTGATACACTACTTTAAAGCAGCCCAGATTTCCTTCCTACCACAAGCCCATTCCAGTGAACACCAACCAATGTGGGTATCCCTAGGGAACTATCAAATGAAACCCTACAAATGGGATAAAATCATTTGGCCCCCGACACTCCCCCCAATAGCAAAATCAGGCTACAATAATCCAATGATTAAATTATCCCTGCAGGAGTGGAGAGGGGCGAACTCCAAGCGGCAGTTAACACACTCCCTTTCATCTCTCACGCCAGTCCTTTCGGGGTCCCAGATTATGAAGGAATTAGGGGGGTCTCAAAAGCGTGGTGGCTCTCGCGGAAACTAGACCTGCTAGGGGCATGGTTCCAAGACGGCAACCTTCTAACCTCTATACAATTCATAAATAAGTACAATCTACCAGACAGGGAGATATTTAACTATAACAAGATATGCCACAGGGTCCAAGAACTGGTCAAACCCTGGGGTCCCCCACAGGACACCTGGTTTGCGAAAATATGTGCGCAGAATCCGCTAGCCAGAGGCATAATTGGTACCCTTTACTCGCTTGCCAACAAGCCACTTAAAGACCAAAAGCCTAAACATGTCCTACAATGGGAACATGAAATGGGGGTAGAATGGGACACCCAGAGATGGGGAAAAATACACAAGGCACTGACTAAAGGCTCCCTCTTCTTTAGCTATTTAGAAACAGCAACTAAAGTACTACACAGAGTATACATGACACCTGACAGGCTAAATAAGATAAATCCGCTTTCCCCTCCTGAGTGCTTTAGGAACTGCTCAGATAGAGGAACCTTTGGCCACATCTGGTGGGACTGCCCAAAAGTACAGGTCCTGTGGCGAAGGGTAACTGCAATGATCACTGAGGTATTAGACAGGGAAATACACCCCTCTAGGGAGACATGCTTACTGGGAATGCCAGTACTGAACGTTAGTAAGAACCATAACAAGTGGATACAAATGGTCATTCTGGCAACCAAAAGCCAAATTGCAAAGAATTGGAAATCGCCCCATTTAGACGCCCAAGAGGTTATAAAAAAATTAAACCACATCATGATTTATGAAAAAATGACGCATTCAATAAACAATTCCCTCTCCACTTTTAGTCAAATTTGGGACAGATGGGTGGAGTCGGACAAAGCTATTTTAATTTAACAAAAACTTGATTTAGAGTGGAAATTAGTACACTAGGAAGGGAAGGCGTAATCGGATGAGGCAAAGACTCCAGGCCGGGGTGACGGGTGTCTTGGGCGTTGACAACTACTGGTGAATTGAGTAAACTGAAGAAGATAAACAGGAAGAAGGAGGGGAAAAAAAAGCAAGGAAGATACAGGTAATAAGTTCATTGACTTGTTTATTCATTGTTTGTTCGATGTTATACTTCCCATATACTAGGTGAATAATGTAATTCTCGAGCTATGCAAAATTGAACATCTATATATATCTACATGGAAAGACAACAAGTTAGCTCACATGTAAGAATTTCACAAGTTTAGTATTGAGAAGTCAATTGCTAGGGAAGTAATAGCTAGCAGGCGTTTCCTGCAAAGTTGAGAAAACGAAAAAAGGTTATGGTGGACACATAAAGCAGACACCCAAAATTGTCAGGACAGGATAATCATTATTGACAACAAAGTTGTACAAGATATCTAAAATGTTGTTAAAAAATCAAATCCTGTTTATGCAAAATTGTGTTGGACCTGCGAGTCCAACAATATTGTGTTATTGAACATTGCTTATGTGTCAATAAAAAGATTTTGAAAAAAAAAAAAAACACAGCATGCTAATCTTCCTTTTATTTATGAGTCTCTATGATCAGCAAATTGGATTCCATTATCAGATCTGGTTTGTAAGAAGAAAAAAAAACATTGTCCCCCATTTAATTGTCCAAATCGCAATTACATACGCCCGTAATGGATCCCGTAAATGTTACAGATATTTCATTGGCTACATTTTGCTACTCGCATTTCAATTGCGAGTCACAGGCTCAAATGTACTGCGGGCTTGTCAAAAGAGTAACTCCCTCCTCTCTCCTCCTTTGATGTTTCAAGCCCGTAAATGTTACCAGTGCAAAAGACGCAAAATTCATATTTAATTACAACAATTCAACAAGCCTGCAATTGCCTTCAAACCCGTAAATGGCAAATGTATAAGAAATTAAACGAGCATTAGATAGGACCGGCAAGTGAGTTAAAGACCTGTTTGTAACATTATAAAAACACATACATATCATGGAACTCACATGGACTAGAACAGTTGATTTTTTTATTTTTTTTATTTATTTCTACATTTCAGGATTGCGACTCCGATTGCAGATTGGACTTCTAAACATTAATTGATTGTAGTTTAAACTCCATGTTTAACTGACATCATGATGACGGTCTCATTTACTATTGGCTCTGTCTTAATTGTAACTTAAGGACTTGCTTAATTGATCATGATCATGCCCTGAAATGCTACATATGGGTTCATGGTTTGCATGTTGGGGTTGTGAGCATGTAATGGCGGGCTTGAGTCAATTAAATACATCTATATATGTAAGAAATTTGGAACCCCAAGACAAATGATCAGTATGACAGTAATTACAGGATTAGAATAAAATGGGGGCCTTTGAGTCTTTTCCTTGCCTGTAAGAAGAACTAGGCTTTATATTGTGAGTTGAATAAGATTATCCAGTCCATTGTTTCATTCTACTTCAGAGACATGGCCATTTTAGAGAGTCCTTGACATATGTTCATTTCATATTTACCTTTACTAAAGTCTATTAACTATTTCCTTCAAGCTCAATAAAAATATTTTGCAGAAAAAAGATGATTTTAGGGAACTGATAAAGCCCTTAGAAAAGGAAATAATATCATGCGTAGAACAAAATATTCTGGTACCAACAGCATACATCATTATACATTTGAATTATATTATGAACAGTTACTTATGTGAGACATTGTAAATTTATAGTTCTTTGAGTGATGTGAAGGAATAAAGTAGTCACATACACACGCATGCACTTAATACATAGAATACATACAATACAATAACTAAAAATGAAAAAATTAGTACAACACATTTACATAAAATATATAAACACTAGCGACTTGCCCGTCAAAAAATTACGGTCAATAAAAGAAAGTGTTGAAATGCTGTTTGTCACACAATGTGAGTGTACTGTGTGCCTCAACTATATAGACCCCTCTAACACACCAATGAACGCATGTAATAACACTATAAGTGCCATGAGGGTCATCCAGGACCCTCATGACCCAAAGTGTAAGTACTACACCATTTTAACCCGGTCACTTAAGGGGCTCTATCCAGACCCTGATAAGCCTCTATTTAACCCCATCAGTCCCATAATGGTATATTATGACCATTATGGGCCTGTTACAACCCAACATTAAACACATAAGTGCCATGACGGTCCTCAAGGACCACCATGACACTAACTACAAACACTACACTTCACTATACCCCTCAATAAACCATTAAATCCAATCTAACCCCCCTCTACACTAACCTATTCACAGAAAAACTAAGTCAGAGGTGCTCATCAGAGAACGAACCAACCTTAATAGGTGAGTTCTATGGCCATGATACGCCACTCTGAGAGCAACCTCTTTTACCTCACTTGTGCCCTTCACAGGGAGAAATATCCTGTAGTATATCAGTCTGGTCCCACTCAAAAGAGTGAGCCAGCCCCGAAATACCAGGCAATTCTACCCTGGACAGGAGAAACATCAAACCCCAGACCCGTTTCGGCCTTTATGGGCCCCATCAGTGAGATGCAGCTGAACTCCCTAAGGCACAGTGAGCAAGGGGTCTACGTCTGGAGTCCCCTATTACCCTTAGGGAGACTAAACCCTAAGGGTAATTTGCATTTAAGGTTGGTTCGTTCTTTGATGAGCCCCTCTGACTTAGTTTTTCTGTTTATGCAAATTACTGTAACGGAACCCATCACTGTTTTACCCTGTTTTATGATTATTATGGTTAAAATATGATCCTACTATTATACTGCATGTATGTTGGTTTATACTCTGCAGAATATTGTCCCAGACTATTGCAGCTACTTGGCATGGGAGATAATCCTGTTGCAGATAAGGAAGTCAGATCTGTTTTCATTCTCAGATAAGAACAAAGAAGGCTGATTTAATCAATGTCTGATTATATCAAAGTTGCCAGGGAGCCTCAGGGAGGTGTGACCCACCTATTGTCCCTCTATGTGTATTATGTGGCCAACTATGAGGGATGTGTATTGCCTGTGAAATGTCTGTGTGTTATGGGTAAAAGATACTTTTACTAACTTTTGAACCCCTGGTCTGATTCACGCCATTTTTTAATATGTTGTTCCCCTGGGTGAGAGCTATTGAATGGTGCTGGACTTAAAGGTGTACCCCCTGTATTTGGGGTACATCCAGAATGTGGTTAAAATTGTGTCTGTTTTAATTGTGTTACCTGTTATCTGAGGGGAGGAGACGTGGGGGTTGAACCATGTATGTAATTGGCTGTGATAATTATGTGGGTGTAGCCCTTCAGAGGGCACCATTGCATAAAAGGAGATTCCCTGTCATTAAAATATAGTTCGACTTGACCCTTCAAAACGTAGCCTCGTCTTGTTATTGGAGGGGATCGCTATATCATACTGGGGATTGCTATGCTTTTGCATACTCCCTTGAGCTGTAACGAGTCTGTGGTGTTGGTGGTGTCCGGTGCGGTGCTTGTAGGCCTCGACGCAAACTAGGACGCGTCCATCAACGGAGGTACCCGGTCGGGGTGCCAGGAGATCCGTTACATTGGCTGGCAGTGGTGGGATGGCGTCCTTGTAAGAGGAAAAGCAGCACGGAGACACCGGTAAAGTTTGGAGTTACAAATTGAGGGCAACGCTAGTATCCGTACAGCGCCCCGGGCTACAGCAGGATGGAACCGGCTAGTTTTCGGACAGCGTTCCATGATGAGGAGGAGGAGGCGGCCGTGGACTACAGGGATGCAGACAGAAAGGAACTCTGGTATGATGCCCTGGAAGATGCCCAATGGCGGCGAGGTGAGAGTCTCCCCAGTGATGAGCAGCGGCTACAGAAGCGTGTGGCGATGCAGATGTATCTATTGGGAGAGCAGCCCCTGGATGAGTGGGTGACAAGACTAGAGACCCTGGTATGGCGAGAGCTCTGGCTAGACAACGCATACCAGGCCCTCTGGTGGCATACCGTTCGACTTACCCCCTGGACGTCCGAACACGACTGATTATGATGGCCCGGGGTTATTATGGGATGCCTTGGAGGACGATATTGATCTTGGCAGCACGGAGGGGTCTAGGTTTTGGGACATCTACGACTACCGGATGGGCATGTATGTCTGGGATGACGAAGGCGAGGTGAGCAAAGACATGACCCACCTGGTAACGAGAGAGTGGGAGCTGGAGCAGGACTACCAACACCTGCTCAGCTTCGTGCAGCCCCAACCTACTCGACAAGCAGAACCAGACTTCATTGACTGGTCCTGGGATGACCTCCAGATGGCAGGTAGAGATGGGACCGAGGTCTCTCTACCGGCCCTACAGGGGGCAGAAGGTGTCGTCCTTCCCCCCCAGCGGCAGTGTGAACCCCAGGGGGCAGAAGGTGTCATCCTTCCCCCCCAGCGGCAGTGTGAACCCCAGGGGGCAGAAGGTGTCATCCTTCCCCCCCAGCGGCATTGTGAACCCCAGGGGGCAGAAGGTGTCATCCTTCCCCCCCAGCGGCAGTGTGAACCCCAGGGGGCAGAAGGTGTCGTCCTTCCCCCCCAGCGGCAGTGTGAACCCCAGGGGGCAGAAGGTGTCGTCCTTCCCCCCCCAGCGGCAGTGTAAACCACAGGGGGCAGAAGGTGTTGTCCTTCCCCCCCAGCGGCAGTGTGAACCCCAGGGGGCAGAAGGTGTCGTCCTTCCCCCCCAGCGGCAGTGTGAACCACAGGGGGCAGAAGGTGTTGTCCTTCACCCCCAGAAGCAGTGTGAACCCCAGGGGGCAGAAGGTGTCGTCCTTCCCCCCCAGCGGCAGTGTGAACCCCACTGGGCAGAAGGTGTCGTCCTTCCCCCCCAGCGGCAGTGTGAACCCCAGGGGGCAGAAGGTGTCGTCCTTCCCCCCCAGCGGCAGTGTGAACCACAGGGGGCAGAAGGTGTCGTCCTTCCTCCCCAGCGACAGTTTACCCTGACAAGGGGAGACACCAATCTCCCAGACGGCGCAGATGGGACCGTGGTCTCTGCGCCCACAGCCTGTCCAGATCCCCAACTACCCTCACTGGGACAACCGGAGGAGGGGGTAAGTACAAATTCCCCTCCCAAGCTAACTTCTAATGTGGCCCCAGGGTTAACAGAGGAAATGTTAACCCCCACTGACCCCCACGTTTCCCTGGCTACTGAGCCGGAATATGTCCCAAGTACCCCAGCAGAAGAGCTGACAGCGGGGCAGAGTGCAGTCGGCCTCTGCCCTCACTTTGTCCCTTGTACAGAGCAGGATGTCCTGCAGGTTATACCAGCAGAAGAGCTGGCATCAGGGCAGAGTGCCGCTGGCCTCTGCCCCTCAAGTCCCCTCAGCGTGTTGCCCCATCACCACAGCGAAATATCCAGGTGCAGTAACGGTTTGTTGTACACACTGTTGTTGTGGGGGGGGGGCTGCTCTAGCACTGGTTTATTGTGGGTTGGTGGATCGTCTAACGGAGGCACTGACCGGCAGAAGGTCAGGTGCCTGGTTAGACTTCCCCCCAAAGGGGAGATGTGTGACGAAGTGCCCTGCGCCACTTTGTCTTGGAGAGGACTGTTTGCCAGCCTCCTGCCCTGCGACTATGGCCCCGGGACATATTGCCCTTTAAACACAGTATTCGGCCATACCAGAGTGTATGTCACTCATTCTGGCCCTTTACATACAGGGGGGGGGCCATTCGGTACTTGCCCTGTGTGAACCATGATACCACAGATAGCTATGCCATGGAGCCCATTCATATAATGAAAGACTATGGGAAAGACTTTAGCTACATGGCAATTGAACTTTGTGAAGAGGATCTGAGCGCTATTCGGTAGTTTTGTGCGCTCAGATCCCAGCTATCTGCGGATATGTGAAATGTGAGTAAATGTGAATTGCAGTAATGCTGATGGGTTGTCAAACTAGAGAATTGACCAACAAATACTTTTGTCCGGACATCCCCAGGCCGACCTGTTGGGATCAGACCGTGTATGCCGGCTTATGGTCACGGGGGAGGTGTGTAACGGAACCCATCACTGTTTTACCCTGTTTTATGATTATTATGGTTAAAATATGATCCTACTATTATACTGCATGTATGTTGGTTTATACTCTGCAGAATATTGTCCCAGACTATTGCAGCTACTTGGCATGGGAGATAATCCTGTTACAGATAAGGAAGTCGATTGTATAAACTGTTTTCATTCTCAGATAAGAACAAAGAAGGCTGATTTAATCAATGTCTGATTATATCAAAGTTGCCAGGGAGCCTCAGGGAGGTGTGACCCACCTATTGTCCCTCTATGTGTATTGTGTGGCCAACTATGAGGGATGTGTATTGCCTGTGAAATGTCTGTGTGTTATGGGTAAAAGATACTTTTACTAACTTTTGAAACCCTGGTCTGATTCACGCCATTTTTTAATATGTTGTTCCCCTGGGGTGAGAGCTATTGAACGGTGCTGGACTTAAAGGTGTACCCCCTGTATTTGGGGTACATCCAGAATGTGGTTAAAATTGTGTCTGTTTTAATTGTGTTACCTGTTATCTGAAGGAAGGAGACGTGGGGGTTGAACCATGTATAAAATTGGCTGTGATAATTATGTGTGTGTAGCCCTTCAGAGGGCACCATTGCATAAAAGGAGATTCCCTGTCATTAAAATATAGTTCGACTTGACCCTTCAAAACGTAGCCTCGTCTCGTTATCGGAAGGGATCGCTATATCATACTGGGGATTGCTATGCTTTTGCATACTCCCTTGAGCTGTAACGTGTCTGTGGTGGTTGTGGTGTCCGGTGCGGTGCTTGTAGGCCTCGATGCAAACTAGGACGCGTCCATCAACGGAGGTACCCGGTCGGGGTGCCAGTAGATCCGTTACAATTACCATTAGGGTTTAGTCTCCCTAAGGGTAATAGGGGACTCCAGACGTGGACCCCTTGCTCACTGTGCGACTTGCCCGTCAAAAAATTACGGTCAAAGGGATGTCCAACCCAGAACAATTCCTAACTAACCAAATTTTCATAGCAGTTAGGATAGTAGTAGCCGCCCATTGGAAATCACCCACCCCAGCGTTTGTAGTCTTAAACAAAATTGAGTTTGTTCGATCCATGAGCGTTTTGTCCGCTGAGGTTGACCATAACTACAAACGCTGGGCCTCCTGCTGGGCCGCCTGGGAGACAAGACGCGGCAGATGAATAGGGTGAGTGACACTTCTCCCTACAAAGGAGCTATTAAGGGAACCATAGTAGTAGTGGTCTTAACTTACCCAACATCATTAGCCCCACACAGTAACCCAAACACAGAGTAATCTTTCTATTAGTTGCTACCAACCAAGCTCAAAACAACAGATGGTCAGGAATCCAAGTTCATCACATTTTTCCCATAGATATGGGACTTCATTAAATATAGTTTTCTCGTTAGCCTTAAGTTATTTAAAAGCTAGTATCTGCTATTATAATACCAGAAAAACGGAAAAGGGAGAGGAGTTTTAGACAGGCAGATGACACACTGGAAACCAGATATGTGAAATACGTTTATTGTTAATTCCTATTTATCACTTCTAATGTTTTTGGTGTACTATGTTATATGTCTGACCTGTCTAATAAAAATCAATTAAAAAAAAAAAAAAAAAGTTTTCCAAGAATTCTTCAAGAGCTTTCAAAAAGCTATCCAAGCATTCTTCAAAAGTTTTCTAAGAATTATTTTCAAGAGATCACCAAACGTTTTCAAATTATTCTCCAGTTTTCCAGGAATTCTACAAGAGTTTAACAACAATTTTCCGAGGCATTTCCCAGAATTCAACAAGGTATTTCCAAGAATTCTCCAAGATATTTCCAAGAATTCTTCAAGAGTTTTACAAAAATGCTCTAAGATACTTCCAAAAAATTCTCCAAGTACTTTCAATGAATTCGCCAAGTGTTTTCCAAGAATACTTCAAGAGATTTCAGAGTTCATCAAGAATCTTGCAAGAGTTCTCTAAGGGTTTTCTCCAAGAACGCACAACGAGTTTTCCAAGTAAAAAAAAAAAAAAATTACGGTCAATAAAAGAAAGTGTTGAAATGCGGTTTGTCACACAATATGAGTGTACTGTGTGCCTCAAATATATAGACCCCTCTAACACACTAATGAATGCATGTAGTAACACTATAAGTGCCATGAGGATCATCCAGGACCCTCATGACCCAAAGTGTAAGCACTACACCATTTTAACCCGGTCACTTATGGGGGTCTATCCAGACCCTGATAAGCCTCTATTTAACCCCATCAGTCCCATAAGGGTATATTATGACCATTATGGGCCTGTTACAACCCAACATTAACCACATAAGTGCCATGACGGTCCTCAAGGACCATCATGACACTAAGTATAAACACTACACTGCACTATACCCCCCAATAAAACATAAAATATCAACTAAACACCCTCTACACTAACCTATTAACACCTACACTACCTAACTACCTACCCCCTAATAACCCCCTCCCCACCACTGTAATTACAGAAATAAAAAAAACTAAAGTCATCAAAAATCAAAAATCTACATTACATAAAATAAAAAAAAACCTAAATCACAAAAAATAAAAAAGGAACATTACAGAAAAAAAAAAATACAATACAACCCCCCCCCCACTAGAGAAAAAAAAAATTACACACCTGAAAAGGAAATACATATAATACATACAATACAACACAATACAATTAAATACCATACAATTAAATACAATACAATACACACCTATCTGATATACATCCCCCTATCTAATATACATCCCCTATCTAATATACATTACTATCTTTCTAATATACATCCCCCTATCTATCTAATATACAATAAATACAATACATGCTATCTTTATATAGCAACCCTAATTCTATGCTAAAATAAAATAATTAAGACCACTTACCTTTGAGATGTTTCTTCAGATCACCAACCTAGGGTAAAAAAGATTTAAAAATTACTACAACACGTTTACATAAAATAAATAAACATTCTAAATATTCTACTCACCTTTCCAGCATGTCCCGTCCATCTTCTGCGGCGCGGCCCCTGTTAAAAAAAACATTACATTAGTACACATACATAAACATAAAACCAAGTAAAATAAACATAATCTACATTGTACTTACCTCCTCGCGATGTCCCCGGCCTCCTCGTGTTCTGCCCCGAATGGGCCCTGGAAGCATCCGCGTTCTAAAAAAAAAAAAGGAAAAAAAAACAACACACATCCGCACTCGAGGATGTCTCCGACGCTAATAAGCTTCCTACAGAGTGTTCCAGAATAAAATTGGCAATGGCGGCTTCTGATTGGCTGAAAACGCTGTCTATCAAATTCAGCCAATGAGAAGACGCCAATTGTGAACCAATGAGAAAGGGATACACCCCAAAATCCCACGCTGATTGGATAACGCACCTGTCAATCTTTATTTGAACCAATCCGAAGGCTTTATTGCCATCAGCGAATCACAATGGGATACACCCCCACGCGGTGATTAGCTGAAGACATCTGTGCCTTCCCATTGGCTGTAATACTGAATGACATTGACAACAGCCAATGAGAAGGCGCAAATGCTTTCACCAATCAGTACGTGGGGGTGTATTACATTGTGATTGGCTATTGTTAGTGCAACCAATCAGAATGCACAGATTCCTCCAGCCAATCACCCTGTGGGGGTGTATTCCATTGTGATTGGCTGAAGGCATCTGCGCCTTGTGATTGGTTTAAATAAAGATTGACAGGTGCATTATCCAATTAGAGTGGGATTTTAGGGTGTATCCCTTTCTGATTGGCTCACACATTGGCGCCTCCTGATTGGGTGAATTTGATAGACAGCGTTTTCAGCCAATCAGAAGGTTTAATTGCCTATTATCTCCTGGAAAAGGCTCTAGGAGGCTCATTAGTGTCGGGGTGGTCAGCGAGTGCAGATCTCCATTAGTTTCTCTTTTTTTCTTTTTTTTTTTAGAGCGCGGTTCCATGGCGGGGCAGAAGAGGAGGAGGCCGGGGACATCGCGGGGAGGTAAGTACAATGTATATTATGTTTATTTTATTTTTTTTATGTTTATGTCTGTTGTACTAATGTAATGTTTTTTTTTTAACAGGGGCAGTGCCGGAGAAGAAAAGAAAAAGGACAGGGACATGCTGGAAAGGTGAGTAGAATATTTAGAATACTGTATTTATAATGTTTATTTATTTTCTGTAAATGTGTTGTACTCATTTTTTTATTTTTCTTTTCCCCTAGGTTGTTCATCGTAAGGGACATCTGCAAAGGTAAGTGGTCTTAATTATTTTATTTTAGCTTAGAATTAGGGTTTGTATATAGAGATAGCATTTATTGTATGTTAGAAAGGGGGATGTATTTTAGCTAGTTAGGATTTATTGTATATTAGATTGTGGTATGTATTTTAGATAGATAGGATGTATTGTATATTAGATAGATTGGGGGATGTATTTTAGAAAGATAGTATTGAATGTGTGTTAGATAGGGGGGTATTGTATTGTATTTTTTTATTTTATTTCCTTTTCAGGTGTGTATGTTTTTTTTTCTGTAGTGGGGGGGGGGTTGTAATGTATTTTTTTATTTTCTGTAATGTAGATTTTTTTATTTTTTGTGATTTAGGTTTTTTATTTTATGTAATGTAGATTTTTTATTTTTGGTGACTTTAGTTTTTTTTATTTTCTGTAAATAGAGTGGTGGGGGGTTTATTAGGGAGTAGGTAGTGTAGGTAGGTAGTGTAGGTGTTAATAGGTTAGTGTAGAGGGGGGTTAGTTTAGATTTAATGGTTTATTGGGGGGTATAGTTCAGTGTAGTGTTTATAGTTCGTGTCATGATGGTCCTTGAGGGCTGTCATGGCACTTATGTGGTTAATATTAGTGTTGTAACAGCCACATAAGGGTCATAATATACCCTTATGGGACTGATGGGGTTAAATAGAGGCTTATGAGGGTCTATATTGACCCCCATGGGTGACAGGGTTATTTATTGGCTTATGGGGGTCTGTATGGACCCCCATGAGTGACAGGGTTAATTATAGGTTTATGGGGGTCTGTATTGACCCCTTGATTTCAGGGTTCATTATAGGTTTATGGGGGTCTGTATTGACCCTCATGAGTGACAGGGTTAATTAAGAGTTTATGGGGTTCTGTATTGACCCCCATGAGTGACAGGGTTAATTATAGGTTTATGGGGGTCTGTATTGACCCCATGAGTGATGGGGTTAATTAGGGGTTTATGGGTGTCTGTATTGACCCCCATGAGTGACGGGTTTAATTAAGGCCTTATTGGGGTCTGTATTGACCCACATGAGTGACAGGGTAAT